>PVJC01005326.1:20120-59619 GCA_004026665.1 Murina feae
CTGGCCTGGTCATCCCTAACTGCCCATCCCCCATTGGCCTCGTTGCCTCTTACTGGCCCTCTGCTGGCCTGGTCACTCCAAACTGCCCTCCCCCCTGTCTGGCCTGGTCGCCCCACACAGGCTGCTTGTTCAGTCGTTTGGTTGTCCCTCACTAATCCTCCTGCCAGCCTGGTTGTAGGCAGCCATCTTGTGAGGGTGTGATGGTTAATTTGCATATTACCTCTTTATTATATAGGATAAAAGGAAGGCACAAACCCTGACTAGTCTGAATTTATATTCTAATTCTGCCATTAACTATCTATTCAACCAAGGATAAATAACTTGAACATCTAAGAATCTTTTTTTTTTTTAACCTCACCTCTAAGGTTAGATTAAGCATTATGGGGATATATGTAAATATATCAAATTAGGGGTTTTATTGCATACCACAGGTAGCAACTATGTCTAAATTAAGCAAAAAGCGAATTCATTGGAAAGAAGTGACTATGTTTAAATAAAGCAAAAAGCGAATTCATTGGAAAGATATGAAAAAATCACAGAATTAAAGGAAAAGCTAAAAAAACAGGCTTTAGAGGACTTGACCCATAGATTGGGGGGTTGGTCACCTCAACAAAGATAATGTGTTGTGAATTCCACAGACTAATTTTCACAGGAACTGCATTTCTTATTTCAAGATTTTTTTAAAAAGTAAATCCTATCTCTCTAGGCAGAGAATTCTAAGGGAATTATCAGTAGTGATATATAAACTGACAGCTAAAGTCCCTTGAGAATAGGATAGATAAGAAAGACTTGGGTTTTGTTTTATTTCACTGAAGCCTTAATAAAATTATTGATCATTTCTTTCTTCATCTCCTGGTCTCTCACTGACTGATTGTGGTGTTTACAGAATCCCAGTAGCTATGAAAACTTGAAGCAAATATGAAAAAAACAAAACAAAAAAACAGTCCTTCACTCTGTCATACAAATAATACTGTTAGACATGGGAACTTTAAGGTTTCATTCACTTTTATCAAATCTGCCACTTTTGAGAGTCATGCAGCCAAAGACTATCATGCTAATCCAAAGGAAAACTGCAAAAGAGCCCCTTGTTAATTAACAGTGCAATACGGAAGTGTGATAAGGTGGGGGAGGAATATTTTATCACTGACATTTAGATCACCATCCCATGGTGGTAATAAAAAGTAAACCAACTTTTAATTGTCTTTAATATTGCCTAATTTTTTTAACAGACAGATGGGCCACTTTATTACCTGTACCCAGGGCAAACCAGTCCCACTGCCCCACCTAACTGACAGGCCATTCATGTAAAACAATTCATTTTAATCTTACAGTGTTTATTCCTCTTTGGAAAAGGAAAGAAGGGAGTTTTTAGCAGCTCAGTATGGGTCATAAGGAAAAATAGAGCTGAAGTAGTAAAATGAAGAAGGTTCATTTATAAAAGGGAATTTCATTCAGTAGCCACGGATATGTTTGACTTAGAACATTAATGATGTAGGACAGAGCTAAACAAACACCTAGCACCTGCATGGATAGTTGGGTTCACAGAACACTTGCTAAGCTCGGTTGGTTGGTTGGTTGTATGCTGGGCAGGTGGATTGGTTGGTTAATTGGTTTTAAGAAACTTGGAAAGGTAACAGGCTCAGAAAAACCATGTGTATTTTCAGGAGGCAAAATGAGAAAATGTTTTAAATGAGAGGGGGTAAAGAGAGATTAAGAAACAATCCTAAAAGAACATTTTTCTATTTCTTTTAATACGGGTTTTAAAACTAGATTGTCTTTTTTGTTTTCTAAGGCTAATAAAAGGGGAAAAATACTTTTTTGCATTATATTTAAAATATTTAGGCAAGCTGTGGAAAAACCTTCTGGCTCTGGACTAGGGATTTTCATTTTATGCATTATTCAGTACATATTGCTCTGGATACAGCACAATACATGGCAGCTTTCTCTATTGTGTTCATTAGCACCAAATAGTTTACACTTTGTGGGAATATATATATATATATATATATATATATATATATATATATAATATATAAACAAATACATATATTCTGTTCCCAATAAATTTTGAAAAGTAACTGTAAGGTATTGATATTTATTTTTAAGTGTATTATTTGAGGATACATAAAATACAGCAAGATATCCTAAATATTTAAAAGGGTAAAATAAAGAAAAGTAAGCATGCTGCTATATAGAAAACTAAAAGTTCATAGTAAAATAAAGATTGTCTCATTTACCTTAACTTGTGGTAACCACTGAGTGGCAGGGAATTTGAGATGGAGCTTGGGGCAAATGCCTGAAATACAGTTATTGGGCTTTGTCTATTAAATACAGGTCATGTGCCTTGACAGACCATTGACCAAGGTGTTAGTTAGCCCTCATTTATTTAGAACGCCAAACAAATGACAAACTATTTTTAGGTGCCTAAGCCAGTGCCTATGGGCAAATATAAGATTCTTCTAAAATACTTCTTGCATTCATCCCAGCACACAGATTAAGGCTTCAAATCATAATTCAGAGGTTTTTAACACGAAACAGTTTTAACACTGTTTTAGCCAGTTACCCACCTCAGTCAAAATAATATCTCAAGAAAGTGGTCTTTGAACATGTAGCTGTGTACATTGCCTTTTGACTTCAGACTTTGCCATATGGATGCTGCTGGTAATGATTTGCACTTTAGGCATAACCTCTGCTGAGCTCACTATGATTTCTCATCTCTACTGGCTGGCTGCCTGCCTTCAAGTGGAGAATGTCTTATAGTGACATTTCTTAAGAATCACACTATCCCAGAGAAAAGGATCTCATTCTTTGTCTTCTGAGGAAAGTCTCTTTCCCTGCCAGCAAGTGTGCTATTTGGACAGTGTTAAAGAAAAATTCATTCTGACACTTCTCATAGAATTCTTAAAGAATTCAGGAGAACATTATAACGGATTTTTTTGAATGGGGGTAAGAGATTGAGCTCAACTCTGAATACAAGGAAAAGCGAGGATTTAGGGTCAAGGAGCAAGAGACAGTTCAGTCGATGGAAAAGTACTAAGAGGAAACATCAGGTGGAAAAGAAAATTTCTGGCTAATCAACTTGGCAGGGCAGGGTGACTTCAGATATCAAGGGCGGGAGATTCCTGCTACACTGACTTATTTACCAACATTCTTGTTAAAACTGGGCAAAGACTAGAAGGTGTAAAGGTTGGGCCCAGCTGAGGAGAGGGCTTGGAGGAGTCTGGCTAAAGTTTGATAAAGGAGAAAATCATTGTCAATAGGAAGCTAAGTAAGTGCCAAAAGCAAATAATGTTATTTAGGTAAATTAGGAAATATCTGAGCCAGACCTCATATACCCATGCTTTGCATATACTGTATTAGAAAGTAACTAGATACCCTAGAGAAAAATGACATGCTTACGATAAAACTGTAGAGAATAAAGGTTTTGAATTCATGTTTCAGAACTATCTTGCTTTAATATTGGCATTTTAAGAAATGTGAACAAAATTAGATATGTAAATTACTTCACTTTCTCTTTTTGTTTGTTTGTTTTATAACTCACTAAGTACCAACCTGGGCTTTGTGAGATTGAGATTTAAATAATTTCCCTTGTGATATTTTACCACTTCAAAATTTTTTAATGAAACAGGAAAGATGCAAAGTCATTTCACAGTTAACAATGAGTTATTGGCTAGAGGTCTGCATTCGTATAGAACCTTTAATATCAATGAGTATCTTTTTAAAAATTATAGATAATAGCAATATTTTTAAATATTTTTAAATTGTTCTTTTCACGTTATCTATACTAAAAAAAGGGTAATATGCTAATTACATCAGACATCTTCTGGACATCCTTCCAGACAAAGCCACAGTAGAGGGAGCCAAGGCAGAGGTGGTTAGGGGCAATCAGGCCAGGAGGGGAGAGTGTTTAAGGGCTATCAGGCAGGCACACAGAGCATTTAGTGGCAATCAGGCAGGCAGGCAGAGTGGTTAGAGACAATCAAGCAGGCAGGAAGGTGAGCAGTTAGGAGCCAGCAGTCACGGATTGTGAGAGGAATATCCGACTTCTGGTTTAGGCCCAATCCCTCAAGGGGTTCTGGATTGGAGAGAGTGCAGGCTGGGCTCAGGGACACCCCTCTCCTGTGTATGAATTTCATGCACCGGGCCTCTAGTTGGACATAAATAAAATTAGGAGTGTATCTCACTCAGAAAACTAAGGAGACAAAGTTTTACTAATTTTCTCTGACTTGATTTTTGTTATGACTCAGGCAGTAGCAGGGATGGACATTTAGGGCACTATGCTAAGTGAATAGTCAAACAGAGAAAGATAAAAAAAATATGGTCTCACTTATATGTAGAAATTTAAAAAACAAACAAACAACTGAGCTCATAGGTACAGAGAAAAGATTAGTAATTGCCAGAGGTGGCGAGTGGAGATTTGGCAAAATGGGTATCAAAAGGTACAAACTTTCAGCTGTAACGTAAACAAGTCATAGGGATACAATATACAGCATGGTGACTATAGTTAATAATATTTTATTGTGTATTTGAAAGTTACCAAGAGATTATCCCTGGCCAATGTGGTGCAATTGGTTGGAGCAAGCTATGATGTAGCTCTCTCACATCAATGCTTCTCTCTTTCTCTCTCCCCCTTCATCCTACTCCTGAATCAATAAAGTGAAATGGAAAAAAAAGCAAGTTAATAAGAGATTAGATCTTAAAAATCCTGATCACAAGAAAAAAATGTAATTATGTATGGTGACAATGTTAACTAGACTTATTGTAATAATTATTTTACAATATACACAAATACCAAATCATTATATTGTATATCTGAAACTAATATAATGTTATTTGTCAATTATACCTCAATTAAAAATAAAAAGGGAAGAAAAGCCAGCCACAGAGAAAATATTTACTATATATAGCTGACAATGGTCTTTATTCATAATATATACATTTCTTCTACATATTGTGAAAAGACAAACATGATAAAAGGATTGAATAAATACTTCATAAAAGAACACTTCATAAATGGCCCATAGCACATTGAAGAAAAGCTAAACATAAATGGCTACATATTCTATATTCCATTTATATGAAGCTAGAGGCCATGGATTCATGCACTGGTGGGGTCCCTCGGCCTGGCCTGTGGGAATGGGGCCAAAACCAGCTCTCTGACATCCCCTAAGGTTGTGGACTGTGAGAGGGCAGTTTTTGGGTGATGCATCCTGGAATCAGGCTCTCTCCTCTCTGGTTCTGGATACATCACCTGAGAACCCAGCTGCCAAGTCACCACAGCTCAGCAACTCCTGTATTGAGTGTCTGCCCCCTGGTGGTCATTGCATATCACAGCTACTGGTTGGACAGTCAAACAGTCAGATGATCACTTAGGCTTTTATATACTAAGTATACCAGTTAATAATGCATATTTTTTTCAATAGATGGAGTTACACATATGTTGATATATATGCAATTTGATATGTATGCTATTTTGTTGTGTTGACAACAAGCTTCAAAACTTCATATGTCAAATCTGCTGAAGGAGTTAACATCATAGATATTTTTATGCTTAAAAATGTCAAATTTCATGCCAAAAACCAAGCATTTGTGGGAAGTTTTAATACATTACTTTATTTTGAAGAAAAGTGCTGCTGAATACTTTGGGAAGCTTATGGTGAACATGCTCCATGTCAAGATACTTGTGAACACTGGTTTAAATGCTTTAAAAGTTATGATTTTTATGTGAAAGAGAAAGAATGTTCAGGTCAACCAAAAAAGTTTGAAGACCAACAATTACAAGCATGATTGGATGGAGATAAATGTCAAACTCAAAAACAACTTGCAGAAAGATTAAATGTTGGTCAGCAAACAATTTCCTATCATTTATAAGCAATGGAAAAGATTTTAAAGGAAGGAAAATGGGTGCCACATCAACTGAACAAAAGACAAATGGAAAACCGAAAAGTCATCAGTAAAATGTTGCTTCAATGGCACAAAAAAAAATCTTTTTTGCATCGAATTGTGATAGGCAATGAAAAGTGGACTTATTTTGAGAATTCCAAATACACAAAATCATGGGTTGATCCAAGTCAACCATCAACATCGACTGCAAGGCCAAATCACTTTGGAAAGAAGACAATGCTCTGCATTTGGTGGGATCAGGAAGGTGTGGTATATTATGACTTCTAAAAAAACCAGGTGAAACCGTTAATACTGATCATTACAGACAACAAATAATCAATTTGAACCACGCTTTGATCCTGAATCTGCCAGAATGTTCCAGAAGACACAGCAAAGTAATTTTGCTTCATGATGATGCAGTTAAAGACATGTTAAAAGATCTTGGCTGGGAAGTATTAATCCACCCGCTGTATTCACTGACCTTGCTCCTTCAGATTACCACTTGTTCTGATTGATGGCACACACACTTTCTGGGCAGCACTCCAAAACGTACTAAGAAGTAGAAAATTGGGTCTCTGAATGGTTTGCCTCAAAACAAGAAAAGTTCTATTGGAACGGTATCCACACATTACCTAAAAGATGGGGGAAGTATGTAGCTAGCGATGGACATTACTTTGGATAAAGCACTTTGATGTTTCTCTTGAAATTATCATGTTTTCTTTGATTACAAAATCCACATTATTAACCAATACACCTGGTATATTGATATCCAAAATAGACAAATTTGTAGATATAGAAAATAGCTTAGTGGTTACCAGAGTGCGGGGGAAAGAAAGAATGGAAAGTGACTGCTGATGGGTATTAGGTTTCTTTTTGAGGTGATGAAAATGTTTAATAGTGGTTATTATTATACAATTTTATAAATATACTAAAACCACTGAATTTTATAAATCCACCATAAGATGATGAACTTTATGGTACATAAATTATATTTATAAAAATATGTAAATAATCATAAAAGTTCAATTAAGAAAATGTCAGCAAGTTTTATAGGTTTGTATGAAAATCAATAACTTCAGTTATCTTTAAGTTAGAGAAGATAAAGAAGAAAATATCCTATTCACATACTTAAATTAAAACCTGAAATATCCTAGAAATAATCATAAGAGATATGTGTTACCAATATAAAAACCCTACAAAATTTTTAAAGAGATTTGTAAGAAATTTTAAATAAATGGGAAGACACTTTTTATCACTGAATGGGAAAATTTGAGGTAAGAATTCTGAGCCTACAAGAACACAAGCTTGAATTGGGCTCATCTTTATCCTGAACACACATTGCAACATAGTGCTTCATGTGTGTTAGAGTGCTGAGCAAATATTTGTTGAATGAATAAGCCAAATGATTGAACTTAGAAAAAATATTAATATTCGTCTTTAAAAATAAAGAAAAGCTAAGAGCATTTGCATGAAGAAAGCAAGATTATAGATATTATAATGTATCATCATAAAGCAATGTTTAAGAGTAAATCAGTAAATCAAGAGGACAAGGTAGAGAGCTCAAATCAACTTTTCTACCAGAAGATCTGACTATGTGGTAAAGAAAGTTTTTCGAAACAGTGGGTGAGGGAGCAGTGGCCAATTCAACAAAGAAGGATTGGGAAATTAGGTATATATCTATAAAAATCACTTAATGTCTCATCTCAGTTTATAAGAATTTTAGTAAATTATAAAGCTAAATAAAAAACAACTAAAACAAAGAGAAATTGTAGATTAATATTTAATTTATTTCAAGTTAGGGAATGAAAGATATCAAAGAGAAATGTCAATTGATTGGGTTACGTATATATTTTAAACTTCTACATAACAAAAAACAAACAAACATAAATTAAGAGTCAAACAAACTGGAAAAATATGGATATAGTTTATTTTATAGACAAGTGCTGTCCAATAGAAGTATAACTGAAGCTATTTATGCTATATGTAATTAAATTTTCTAATAACCATATTAAAATAAGAAGTAGATAACATTAAATGTAGTGGTATATTTTATTTAATCCACTGTATTTGACATATAGCGATTCTAACATGTAATTAATATGCAAAATTATTAATAAGATATTTTCTCTTCTTGGTTTGGACTGAGTCTTCAAAATCTGATTTGCATTTGGCATTTGCAAGACATCTCACTTCAGACAGGTGCTCAATGGCCACTGTGTCAAATGGCTATCATATGGAGATAATAGAAATAAAAAAGGCTAAAATTAATTCAAAGGAGAAGAAAGACAATTGGCAAAAAAACAATAACAAAAACCTATGTTTTTAATTTTTTTCAATGTAACTAATAATTAAAGCAGAAAAAAATGAACCACTGTGGCCCAATTTTCCATTAATTCAAATAGAAAAAAATTTTTATTAAAAATTATAATTGGCAATATGTTGAAATTTCCAGGCTCAATTTCTGCTGAAAAGAGCGTTAAGTTGGTAGAGTCCACTAGAAATATTTGGTAATATGTGTCAAGAACTTTTACAAATCTGAGTTATCTTATTTTTACAAATCTAAAGAAAAATTTGGGTATGCATGAAGATTTATCTGGGAGAATATTCATTCTTAAAATACTGATGAATAGGTAGAGCAAACATTTGCATAATCATGGTGTGTGTAGAGTACGCTCTCATTCTCAGCAAGAAGATATAACATTTAATCAGGCAGCCTGGAAAGTGACCTGAAAATGGAAGGTTTTGAGATGCTGTCAGTGGATGTGGAGGATTTTAGAATGTGGTAGAGAGAAAAACACAAAAAGAATATATCCAGCTCTTGTCTAGTCATAAGCAAAGAATGTTATGAAGCTGTGTCCCTTTTGTTACATTGTTATTGTCACAAATTAAAATTTTAAACATTATGTGCTCATCAGAATAGATTAATACTTCTTGCTTTATATAGTTGTCTTTTAAATCATATAGGAACAACCCAAAGTACATTAGTACTGACTTTTATACTTACTTCTGGTTACCTTTGTTACAAAATTTACCAGGCGACCGGGAAACACACAATGGGTACTCAGAAGATTTGGGAAAAACCTTTTATTACAGATGCATTAATGCAGTGACTCAGGGGAGTTATTTTTCCAAAACCTGAGCACCAAATGTGGAGGGCCTCTCCCATTTATCCTCTTGGTTTCTTTGTATCCCAAATATGGACCAGGCTTCTGGACTTTTCATGGGCTTTGCAATCCCTCTGACAGTGGTAAGGGGGAAGGGAGATTATGACCAACCGCCAAGGCTAACTGGCACCAGCAGTTAATCTTCTGTAAGACTAGCTAGGACACAAATGGATAGGTGGGGTTAGAGCTAGTAAGCATATGCATCAGAATGCTGGTGGGGGCACTAAAGCTGACTTTACAATTTTACCAATGTTCTTTTTTATTTCTTTCATGTGCCCTTGAATTACTGTCTAATGTCCTTTCATTTTAGCCTAAAGGACTCTTGTTAGCATTTTTTTTTTTTTTGTAGGACAAGTCTACAATGACAAACTATCTCAACTTTGTTTATCTAGGATTCTTTTAATTTCTCCTTCATTTTTGAAACAGAATTTTGTCAGATACAGAATTCTTTATTGACAGTTTTTTTTCTTTCAGTGTTTTAAATATGTCATCCCACTGCCCTCTGGCTTCCATGGTTTCTTATGATAGATTAGTTCTTAAAAAAAAAAAAAAAAAAAACAGCAAAAAAAAAACTTGTGAATTGTTTATTTCTAGAATTTTCCACTTAATATTTAGTTCTCACTATTACTGACAATGTCTTGTACAAGCTAGGTGACTCTTCTTTGGCTGCTTTTTAGATTTTTTTATTTGTCTATAGCTCTCAATGGTATCATTATAATGTATCTTACTGTGAATCTCTTTGAGTTTATCCTACTTTGAGTTACTTCAGCTACTTGAATGTATAGATTCATGTATGTCTTTAAATTCTGGATGTTCCAGCCATTATTTCCTGTGTATTTGTTGTTGTTTTTCCTCCTGTCTTTCTTGAACTCCCATCATGTGTATCTCAATATTCTTAGTAGTTTATCATAGGTCCTTTAGGCTTTGTTCATTTTATTTTCTTTTTTGCTTCTCATATTGGATAATCTAAATTGACTTATCTTCAAGTTCACTATTTTTTTCTTCTGTCTAGTTAAATTTCTTATTTAATCCCTTTAATAAATTTTTCATTTTAGTCATTGTACTTTTCAATTACAAAATTTCTGGGGTGTTTGATTTGGCATTAGTTTGTTTTTAATAAATTCTATTTATTTTCAAATGTCCTATATTTGGAGATATTTGAAAATAAATAGAATACCATTATTCTCTTGGTATACTTTAGTTTTTTGTGAATGGCTTTTTTTTATTTAGCTCTTTGAGCATCTTTAAGACAATTGATTTAAAATATTTGTCTAGAAACACCGAAGGTTACTCTACCCAGCAAAGCTATCATTTAGAATTGAAGACCAGATAAAGAGCTTCACAGATAAGAAAAAGCAAAGTTCATCAACACCAAACCAGTATTACATGAAACTAGGGGCCCGGTGCACAAAAATTTGTGCACTCGGGGAAGGGAGGGGGTCCCTCAGCCCAGCCTGTGCCCTCTTGCAGTCTGGGACACCTCAGGGCGGGGAGGATTCCACCTGCTGGTGTGCCTGGCCAGCATGGGTGAGGGGCTGAGGGCCATTTTCAGGCTGCCCATAGCCCCTTCAGGGTTTGTGCACTGGGGGGTGGGAGGGTTGGTGAGTGCAGGTGTGGACATTTCCCACCAGAGGACCCACGATTTCACATGCCTGGTGGGCCCCCACCACTGAGGGGACACACTTGGCGCAGAGCTGGGTGGCGAGCCAGGGGCGGACACTGGTGCAGGATCCCTTGGTGGGGCCCTGCTGCTGAGTAAACACACCCGGGGTGGAGCCGGGCAGTGGACTGGCTTCGGATGCTCCACACTGTGCAGCAGATGCTCCCACGTGTCCTGCAGAGGCCACCAGGGGGTGGACAAAGTCAGCGGATGCTGCATGGGTACTCCCGCAAACCCCCGAGGAGGCCCCTGGGGCGGAGCCATGCAGTGGACCCAGGACAGGTGCTCCTGGACACCCTGTGGAGGCCCCTGGGGCAGAGCCAGGCAGCAGACCCAGGACAGGTGCTCCTTCACACCCTGCAGAGGGCCCCTGAGGGTGGAGCTAGGCAGTGGACCCAGGAAGGCTGCTCCTGCACGCCCCACAGAGGCTCCCATGCTCCCACATGCCCTGCGGAGGCCCCCGGGGGGCAGAGCCAGGCAGTGGACCTGGGATGGGTGCTCCTGGACACCGTGAGGAGGCCTCAGGGGTGGAGCCAGGCAGTGGACCCAGGAAGGGTGCTCTTGGACACCCTGAGGAGGCCCCAGGCCGGACCCCCACTCACTGAGCTGACACACCCGGCACAGCTGTGTCAGCCGCAGAGGCTCCCAGTGCAGAGCTGCCCTGCCAGCCTCCATCTTGGCTGGGTTAATGTGCATACAGCTGCTCTGATTGGCTGGGAGGCGTGGCTTGGCTGGTGGGTGTGGTTTAGGTGTCTCGGGTGATGGTCAATTTGCATATTACTCTTTTATTATATTAGATGTTTAAGAGTGTTCTTTAAGAGGAGAAAAAAGAAGGAAAAAAAGACAAAAAATGTGAACAATAAAATGGCAATAAATACATATCAATGATTGAATCTAAAAGTCCAAATAAAAAAACAAGGAATCTAATGAATAAAATAAACTGATGAATAAAATAGAACCAGAGGCATGGAAACATGTATCAAACTAAGAAATCTCAAAGGGAAATGGAGGGAGGACAGAAGAGATTAACCAAAGAATTTATATGCATATGGACACAGATAATAGGGTGGTGAAGTCCTGGAGCAGGAACAGGGTTGAGGGGGGCAATGGGGGAAAAGGGAGACATCTGTAATACTCTCAACAATAAAGATCCTAACTAATAAAAGAGAAATATTAAAATTAACCGTTTTTTCGGGACGCTTAAGACACGTACACCAGTCAATCAGAGTGGCTGTATGCAAATTAACCTAGCCAAGATGGCGGAGGCTGCAGCCCCGGTGTGCAGCTTCTCCTGGGCTGTGGCCTCCGCCATCTTGGGAGCCTCCATCCTGGGAAGGCATCTGGCCCCTGAGCTGGCTGATGCCTTCCCAGGCCGGAGCCTTGGGGGGGGCGGGACCAACCGGCCGACCCCGAGACCCCCTCCTGGGGCCACCCTATTGGCTTCCTAGGTGGAAGCCTCAGAGGCCATCCCAATGTCCCCTCCTGGGGGGCCATAGGGTGGCCAGCACCACCCTATCACTTCCCAGGCTGATGGCCCGGAGGGTCAGTGGGAGCTATGGCCAGCCTGAAAACTGCCCTCAGACCCTCACCCAGGTTTGCCACACCCCCTGGGGTGAGGGTCTCCACTGGGGAGCTTGGCCAGCCTGCAAACAGACATTGGCCCCTCACCCAGGCTGGCCAGGCACATCACCAGGTGGACATCCCCAGAGGGGTCCCAAACTGCAAGAGGGCACAGGCCGGGCTGAGGGACCCCCCTCCCAACCCAGTGCACAAATTTTTGTGCACCGGGCCCCTAGTTAAAAAATAAAATTTAAAAAAATCTTTGTCTGGTAAAATATAGTGCCTGGGCTTCCTCAGGCAGAGTTCCTAATAATTTCTTTTTTTCTTGTGTATGGGCCATACACTTTTTTTGCATGTCTAATTTAAAACAAACAAACAAACAAACAAATGAAAAATGGGACATATTATAATGTGGTAAATCTGGAATGAGATCCTCCATCTTTCCTGGGAGTTGTTATTTGTTGTAGTTGCTGTTGATTGGTGACTTTTCTGAACTAATTCTGTAACATCTGTATTGTTCATCATGTATAGTCACTGAAGTCTCTGTTCTGTTTTACTTAGTGCTTAGCTAGTGATTCAAAATAGATTTTCTTAAAGTCTGGAACAAAAATAACTTAAAACTTTCTTTCTTTGCACATGGATTGTGTATATGTATAAGTGTGTGTGAGGGCATGACTTCACCAATCAGCCAAGCACTTTACAACTTTACCTCTGGCTTTACTTCCTGCTTGTGCAGAGCCTCAAGCAGATGAGAGCTTGGGGCCTTCTCAGACCTTTTCTGAGAGTTTTTCAACCTTCTAATTATCCAGGATATATGAGATCTTTTCAAAGCGATTATTTCCCAATACATCTCTTTCCTCAACCTTCCCTCCTATTTTTGGTGTTTTGGGTTTTTTTGTTTTTGTGGGTTTTTTTAGGCTTTTGTTTGTCCCAACCATTATACCTTACCCCAGGTGGTTCAACTACTCCATTTGCCTTTACATTTTTTAGACAAATGACCCCCAGGTAGTTAACCTCAGCCCTGGGAGAGTTTCAAGTTGGATAAAATAAAGGCAGGCCCTTAGTCCTGTGGGGAGCTACCAGAGAGGTCAAAAGAACAAATAAAATTCTTGGAGAATTAGGTCCATTATGTTTTCTAGTACTAGGTACCTGTGCTGAGAATGTGGGATGCTATCTTTAAGGCCACCCCTGAACTGGGGAGTGGGAGATAAGACCAGTGTATATTAAAATGCCATAAATTTCTATTACTCAGATTCAGCTATTTTTCTCTTGATTAAGTATCTTGCTGGGTTAAGCATAAAATACATAAGCTTTTAATTAATTTCCAGGGTTCAAAAAAAGTTGATTCTAATAGTTTTTGCTAGTTTATTCATTGCTTTTAAAGATGAATGAATTTTTGGAAGTTTCTATTCCAACATTTTTGCTGACACCACTCCCCAAGAACTAATAGAAAGTTCTATTTGGTAAGATATAACTGAAAAAAGCACTCAACTGAGAGAAAAAGATAAGAGTTTTCTAGTGGTTCTGCTACTCACTGACTCTGTGACTTTGAACAAATGATTCCCCTCATGGGACTCACATTAATTGAATCAGAAAGATAATCCCCAAAGTTTCTTCTAACTCTAACCATAGAATATTTGACTTGTGACAGTCTTTTTTAAAAACTTTATCCTTATTGTTGAAAGCATTACAGATGCCCCCTTTCTTTCTTTTTCCCATTGACCCCCTCCACCACTGTACTGACCTGCAACAGTCTTGCAAGCTTTTTTCCTTCTTTCTTTTTTCATCATTCCTCCTTATTCCATTTACATACAATCAGGGGAAAAGAAAGAAAGATCAATGCGAAATATAAAAGCTCCAGCAGGTAATTTAAATTGACAAAAATACCTATGTTAGAGAAACCAGTTGAGAGTTTTCTTTCTTATAAATAACAATAACTCAGTGCATGAAATTCATGCACTGGGTGTTGGGGGGGGGTATGGGAGCTCCTGGGGGATGTCCAACTGACAGCTTAGGCCCATTTTCCCATGGGGAGTGAGCCTAAGCCGTCAGTCAGACATCCTTAGCGTTGTCACGGAAGCAGGAACTGCACTAGCCAGCTGTGAGCCCAGCTTTTGGCACATTGACCACCAGGGAGCAGCTCCTGCATTGGACATCTGCCCCCTGGTGGTCAGTGCATGTCATAGCAACCAATCATTCCACCATTCAGTCAATTTGCATGTTAGCCTTTTATTATATAAGATAACTTAATATACTAATAATAGTTTTGTTTTTTAAACTTACTATGTCTTCAATATCTTTCCATGTCAGTGCACAATTTATATCATTCTTTTAGAAGTTATATAAGTATTTGATTTTATATATGTACTAGGGGCCCGGTGCACACAAATTTGTGCACTCGGAGCGGGGGGCGTTCCCTCAGCCTGGCCTGTTCCCTCTCGCAGTCTGGGACCCCTTGGGAGATGTCCACCTGCTGGCGTGCCTGGCCAGACTGGGTGAGGGGCTGATGGCTGTTTACAGGCTGGCCAAGTCCCCCAGTGGAGACCCTCACCCCATGGAGGTATGGCCAGCCTGGGTGAGGGGCTGAGGGCCATTTTCAGGCTTCCCACAGCCCCTTCAGGGTTCGGGTCCCTACTGGGGTGCCTGAGCAGTCTGGGTGAGTGGCTGATGGCTGATTGCAGTCTAGCCACAGCTCCCATTGACCAAAGGTCCCAGCGAGGCTGGCTGGAAGCAGGTTTCTGAGGTTTATTTATCTTCTATAATTGAAATGTTGTTGCCTTGAGCAGAGGCCTCAGCCTACCTAGGCAGGCAATGGAAGCCTCCTTTTGCTTCGCCTCCTTTTGCTTCAGCTCCGTGGCTTCTATAATTGAAACTTTGTTGTTTTGAGCCTGCTGAGGCAGGCAGTTTCCTCCAATCAGAAGCCTCCTGTTTGCTCTAGCTCCATGGCTGCCGGCCACCATCTTGGCTGGGTTAATTTTCATATCGTCACTCTGATTGGCTGGTGAGCATGGCTTGGATGATGTGCATGGCTTAGGTGTCTTGGAGTGATGGTTAATTTGCATATTACTCTTTTATTAGATTAGATTATCATTTAAATCAGACCTCCCCCACTATATATATGTGTGTATATATACACACACATATACATACATATATATATATATATATATACATATATATATATATATATATATATATATATATATATATACTGAATAATCTTACTGAACTTTGTATCTGATAAATATCAAAATCAATTTCTGTCTAGGTGACACCAATTCTTTTTAATATATATCCAATCTATCCAGTGACCAACAAATACCTTTTGTTTACTTCTGAAAATGAAATTTTGAGAAATTAATGAAACACTTAATAAACATGTGAACTTGTGAACTTTGAAAGCAAACTGACTCCAGCTTTTTTTGTATGTAGTTCATTCTCAGGGTTCTTTTGTGCAGAATTGAGATTCATCAAAAGCATTGATTCTCTGGAATTTCTAGGAAGGCAGTAAAATTAATAGAAATTTTATTCTAATAGAGAACTTTAGGACTTTAGAATTATTCCAATTAAATTAATAAGACAGAAGATGGGTGGCTTGCAGATGTATATGTGCATTCCTTTTTAGTAAACAAAAGAAATACAATATCACAAACAAATGCAAATATTCTGAAAATCAAAACTTTCTATTACTAGAAGAATAAAAACAGAATAAAAACTCAAAAATGTATCTGATAGGATAGAGCAGTTAGGCCATTGGAAAGGCACCTGTACCAATCTTAGGCCTACTGGGAAAAACTGTTTAGGGTAGCAGTTCTCAAACTGTAGCCTTCTTCAGAATTTACCTAAGAGATTTGTTAAAATAAGATTTCTGGGACCTCCTCCTCCAAAGTTTCTGAATCAGTAAGTTTGGCTGGGACCCAAAATTTTTCATTTCTAACAAGTTTCTGGGTGATGTTGATACTACTGGTTTGGAAACCACTGGCCTAGAGCAAGCAACATCTAAACTGAGTCATGAAGCAATAGGTAGGAATTAGCTATAATTAGATGTATGTAAGGAGAAGGGTAATAAGGAAAGCTGGAGGCAAAGGTTCAGATAGAGGACACTTGTGTGTCATCCAGAGGGACTGGCAGGACCTTGGAAGAGGAGAGTGGTTAGAGATGAGGCTGCTGGGGACAGGGGAACCAACTTTTAAGGGCCTTTTACCAGATCAAGGAGCTAGGATTTGAGTGGAAAGCCACTGAAGGACTGTAAACAGGACCAACATAATTTGGGAAGACCATTGTGGTGTCACTGAAGAGTATGGATTGAAGGTGGGTGAGACTAATAATGAGACTGATTACTCAGGAAGCTTCTACAGGAACATGTTGATGGCTAGGATCTGTGACAGTGGCAGTTAAGGTGGAACAAAATAGAAGGGTTTGAGAGATATTTAAGAGATAGAAATTAAATTTTTAATTATTCTTTGAATATCTGGGATATGGAAGAGAGATAAATATCAATGTTCATTCTGAGATTTCTTCTTTGAGCAATTAGTTGGTACCAGTCCTTGAAACAATTGACACTAGAGCAAAGTGGGTTAGAGGAGGTAGGAGGCAAGAGAGGGAGGATTTTATTTTGGGACCTGTTGATTTTCAGTACATATACAGATCTTGGACTCAGGAGAGTGATCTAACCTGAAGATACTCACCATCATGTAGATAAATGAAATGGGAGTAGATGAGATTTCCTGACTACAATGAGTAGAGCAAGAATAGAAGGTGGCTACATTCAGGAGACCATTGAGGAACACTGCCATTTAAGGGAAGACTGAGGAAAAGGAATATGCAATAGAGACTTAAACTGTCCGAGTAGGAAGAAGATCAAGAATATGTGACAAAATCAAGCACATGGCTGAAGCCGTGCCAAAAGCTGGAGTGAGATTAAATAAAATAATGAATATCAATATCAATTAGATACTGTATTTGAAGGAGATAATTGATAAGCTAAGTATAAGTTCTTACAATGGAGTTTTATGGGCTCAAACCAGACATGTGTAGAAAGTAAAAACAGAGACAGTCAATATAGTGACAGCCACTTCCTGGGTTGCCCCTTTTATTTTTACCATTTCAACAGAATTTCCATGAATTTATCTACTACTAATAATGAGAATTGAATATATACTTTAAATATGTCTTTTTACATTAAGTTCTGGGAATGTCTTGTGGTCTTCTTGTATATTACTGCTAGCCTTCAGAAATAGTGCAACCTTCTTAACAGATGGTAGCCTAAAAATCTATGAAAAAAAAAGAGTAGAAAAGTAATCTACATCAGAAGTTTAATGATTGTATTTTTATACAGCTGTATTTCATATAAATGCATGCCTACAAATGATTTCATTTGTAGAACTTGGTTTCTAGGGAGTGAGCCCATATAAACTAACAAGAATTCACTTTTTAAAAACATAGCAAAATTTTCTCATTTTATTTTAAGCCAATGCTAGAAAAATGCATCTTATTTCATTTTACAAAAACCAATATCCTGAAATACTTAGGGCAAAGTCCAGTTGTGTTATTGTGTGTCCTAGTACTTGATAGCCAGTAAAATCAACATAATAGGAGACTCATGAGGATTTTCGCTTTGGTTTTTCCTGTCTGGAAGTGAGATTATGGGATCTATGGCAATCTAGAATTGTCAGACTTCACAATAAATACCCGAAGAGTCATCTGGGAGACATAAAATTTCCGATAATTTAGAAGTGGAATTTCTTGATTAAAAGTTACCAAACTGGGATCACATAGATTTCCTCTGCAAAACACAAACTCATCTGGTTTAGACATCCTTTAAAGTATTTTATAGAAATTTTTAAAGTCATTTTTAGAATCCACTATTAGTTGTCTTTCGGGTTTAGAGTTTCAATGTAGATAGTGAAAAATCTTCAAGTGTCAGAAAAATAAATGGTTTTCCACATCTTGGCCATGGAAAAAAGGATTCTTCTCTGAAGCATTGGGTCTCACAATAATTTGAAAAATCCCTAGGAGTTCCTGTGGGTTGGAAAAAACTTTTTTTTTGCCGAATGGTTCAACCCACTATCCCTCAATTACAACTTAAATTCTCTGCTTTTCACTTTGTTATGTGATTTCCCTTCAACTAGAATCTTTTTGTCTTCTCTGCTTTCCTCCATTTTTATCCATTGTTATCCATCAATGCCCAGATAAATACCATCTATTCTATTAGATTACTAGACTTAATAGCTGCATTCAACATATAGGGCTGTTTTATATGGTAGGTATTTGTACACTTCTTTCTAGTTAAATTATTAGCTTTTGAAGACAAGAACCATAACTTAATCCCTCTCACATTGCCTAGCATGATAACAGCATATGGTTGTTACTATATAAATGTTTGTTCATTATAATTATATTTCACATTGAGTCAAGGTAGAATGTGAAACAATTATTTTTCTGCCCTAGCCAAAATATTGAAAGTAAAAAAAAAAAAAATGAGTCAGAATTCCTTTTCTGAAATCCTAGTCATTCAACATTTAGAATTCATCCAGGTGCAACTAGAAATAGTTATGTGTGCACTAGAGGCTCAGTGCATGAAATTCGTACACGGAATGGGAATGGCAGTGGGAGGTGGGGGTAGTGTCCCTCAGCTCAACCTGCACCCTTTCCAATCTGGGACCCCTTCAGGGATGTCCAGCTGCCCATTTAGGCCCGATCCCTAAACGAGCAGTTGGACATCCCTTTCACAATCCAAGACTGCTGGCCCCCGACCTCTTGCCTGCTGATTGCCCATAACCACTCCCCTGGCAGCCTGATCAACACCTAACTTCTCCTGTGCCAGCCTGATTACCCCTAACTGCCCTCCTCCTGCCAGGATGGTCCCCCCCAACTGCCCTCCCTTGCAGGCCTGGGTCCCCCACAACTGCCCTCCCTTGCCTGCCCTCTTGTGGTGGCCATCTTTGACCACATGGGGGGAGCCATCTTGTGATGGTCAATTTGATAGGATAAGACTACACCGCCCTAGCCAGATTGGCTCAGTGGACAGAGCATCAGCCTGTGGACCAAATGGTCCCGAGTTTGATTCTGGTCAAGGGCATGGACCTCTGTTGCAGGCTCCTCCCTGGCCCAGGCCTGGGTCAAGGTGTGTGCAGGAAGCAACCAATCAATGTGTTTCTTTCACATTGATATTTCTTTCTGTCTTTCCCTCTCTCTTCCACTCTCTCTAAAAATCAATGGAAAAATATCCTCTGGTGAATATTTTTAAACACACACACACACAACACATAGTGGCTACATGTTTCTCCTACATAAAATAAGATTGACATTGGCAAATATTAATTTTCCAAGAATTTTCTCTCATGCTAAGATAGAATTCTGTGATTTTTTTGATTTGCTGATAATAGAAGCCTTTTTATGGGATCAGTGACAAGTCAATTAACTGTTAACATTTAAAGGAGAAAGACACTAAAGAAGTGTATAGACACTGTAATTTAAAGCTTACAAACAATCATTCACCAGTATTATTGAAATAAGATCTCTTCTGTGACTCTGGGTCTGATGTTTGGAAAACATCATTCTCTTTCTAGGATAAATCACCACAGTGAATTATTTACTGTTCACACTGTTGGTTCTTTAAGTAGTAGTGAAACTCTAAAGAGTTGTTTTGAGGTCATTTGAAGAATAGCCTCTCTCTGGTTTTGATGTTTATTGACCACCCCAATATATTAAAACTTCCTCACTTTCCTCTAAGTTAACAGGTCGTTTTAGTAACAGCTTTATGGAATCTTAACAAAGTAATCAAAATAGATTGTATGCAAATAAGTCTCCTTTTCTTTAACAGTCTTGTATAATTATTTTATTCATGATTTAGTTAAATTAAATACAATGATAACAATGGGTATAGCTTCAGGACAAATACAACTAATTATAAGAAAGTAGTAATTGCACTGGTTGGAGCAGAGGTGTTTGAGACATACTAAGAAGAGAGATAGCACTTCAGCCACCAGTGCTATCCTGGCAGTGCTCACTGTGTCTATACTGGGAATGAAGGATAACTAGTGAGCTAGTTAAACAGGGAGTAGTTAATGAGATCTTCTGTTGTACTCTTATTTGATACTTATACCTTTCTGACATTGCTTCACATAAAAATTGAGGATTTTTTAATTTAGATATAATTTCATTCTGAGTGTTAGCTGAAGGAAAATGGAGTTTAAAGATATAGGAAGTGAAGGGGGAAGATTTAAAAAAGAATCTTCTAGAAAATAACTATCTTTGCTGGATTTATTGTATTAATTCAGAAAGAGCTACCAAGGTCTATATGTAGCGATAAATAGCAAAATACATCTAGACTATTTCAGGTACATTTGTCTCATTTCTAGATTTATAATGATGTTTTCATGAAGAATTCATATGAACACTTCACAAAAAATGTTGAAAGAATGAGATGGAAGAGGGAATAGAAAAGTTTGGGAAATGAATTTATTTTAAGGGAATTGATTATAGATACCCTCATAGTATTATAAATCATTCATAAGTGGTTTATTCAAGCAAATTTTATAATACAAAATATCAGAATGAGAGTGGGAGTTCAAATCAGTTAAGAATATTCTGGAAGTGAAATTAAAATAAAGTTATAGTAGGTTAGATTTTGTCTTCACACAATCTTTAGAGATGGAACAGTTCTTAGATATTATCTAATTCATCTCAATCCTGACTATTTATTTGAGTCACATATATAAGAAAACAACCCAAAATTTAAAATATCACATTTCTCATAGGCCATCCAAATTCCCTTACTTAATGTGATGATCTTATTGAATTACCCTAGTATTTTAAATATCCCATCATTGTTTTAATGCTTATTTCATTTTTATTTTTGGTAATGTGATCAGATGGCTATAGAGGGGCATCATATAAAATTATTTTCAAAAAAATACCTTATAATGTTTTATGGTAAAAATATAACTGGTACAGTAAAAATAGTAAAAAACACACACACACACACACACACACAAAAAAAAAAAACCCACCCAAAATATTATAAAATCCAACTACTCATGTTCAGGATTATTTTTTGATCCCTCAGAAACCCTGTTTGAGCAGTGTTGCTTTTCTACCAATCTTTCTACACTCCTGATAATATTTCATAAAATATTAAGACATATTCAAAAGAATTCCATTCTAGATAAATCTGTTTAATCACTGGTCCCTAATGTAGGATATTTTTTTCTGCTGATGGAAGGTAAAGTAGAATGACACTGAGTGAAAATAAAAGTAATACTGTTTCTGATTTTCTACTCTGCCAAAGTAGATTTTGATGTGTTTAAACTTCATTGAGAAAAATAACATATTTTAGAATTTTACTCATTTTTAGTTTTCCCATAACATTTTAATGTCTTGCTTTTCTAGGGTTTTGAAAGTGTTTCTTTCACGAACAGCCCAACGGATTCCATATATGACCGGTGGCCGGGTTATGAGGATGCTGGCAGTAATACTCCTGGTAGTATTTTGGTTTCTCATTGGCTGGACTTCATCTGTTTGCCAGAAATTGGAGAGGCAGATTTCACTTATTGGCCAAGGGCAAACATCTGATCACCTCATCTTCAATATGTGCCTCACTGAGCGCTGGGACTACATGACGGCAATTGGTATGTGGTCTCTTGTTTTGTATGATTATCTTGTCTTTTTTCCCAGGGGCACTAAAATGGACTTCTTTAGAAACCTCGTGAAACCCTTTTACAAAAGCTAAAGGATTTTACCTAATATGGTTTGGGTAAAACAATATTATAAAAAGGACAATAATTACATATGGAATGGAAATGTTTTCGGAAAGTTTCAATTCTTTTTCAAAGGTATGTAGCTTCATAATGAAAAGGTAGTCAAATAAATCAGGAAGGAGGTATGCAGTGAATAAAGGCAACTTCTTTACCTAGAAAGACTCTGCTTTCCATCTTATCATTGTGTTCCCATTTGATGAACAGTAGCCATTCTCTTGAGTTATTTCTTTGGTTGGGAAAAAAAGAAAACATGCTGGTATTTTTTATATAGTTTGGCCCTCTGATATATCGAAGTTGGTGTTGAGGGTACACTATCTTTCCTCTTTATCTGGAGGCCCAGTATTACACAAAAACAAAGCTAGGATATGTGGAGGCAGCAAGAGTTATGTGAATGAGAAGCTGGAGGTCTTGGAAGAATCACATAACGGCTTGAGCCAAAAACATAGATTATTTTTCTGACATCTTGTTTTTTGAAAAATCCATAGAATTTTTGTGTTAATATTAGCCTTTAAGCTAATAGTGAAATAATATTTCAACAAGGGAAACAGAGTTTGGACCAGAACCCAGGACTCTTCATAAAAGAGAAGTTCTTTGACCCATGGTGATATTCAGATTATTGTAGGGAAGTGTAGAGAACATTCCCTTTGACAGGAATAGTGGTGGAGGTGGCTGACAAGTATAAGAAACATGAAGAAAACACCTAACTAAAGAAGATGATTATGTTGGAATACATTGTGAATAATGATGGGTGGTTAAGTTTGTTTTGAGTCTTGGAAAACCTGTAATAGGAATTCAGAGAACCAGGAAAGTGAGGTGATAAATTAGGAAGTTCAAACTAGATTGCTTTTGAAGATTATATATTTTTAAATGAAATATACCAAATTTGGGGATTGGGGATTGGGGATCATTACAATGGAGGAAGGCTTAGAGCAATGTTTCTCAAAGTTTGGTCTCAGAACCAGATGCAACCACAGCAACACCTGGGAATTTGCTAGAAATGTCCAGACTTTCTCACTAAGACACTCTGGGGCAGTGGCTCCTACCAATGAGTACAACAGGCCCCCCGGGTGATTCTGATGTTACTCTAAAGTATAGAACTACTGATTCTGAAGAAGTAATCAGATTAACTTAATAGAACACAAGGATCACTTACTTTATTTGTGCTCTCTGCATTTCATAATACTCCTTCTTGTTCCCTGATCAACCAGTAGGACAGTCTTCAGAATGATTATTTCAAGTCTTGTGTTGTGTCCTGTTTTCATATTATCTAAGCTAGGCAGGGCTTTTGATGCTAACTGGCATAGAAACCAACTAATCAGAACCTAATCTGGGACCACTTTGGAAGTATAATGCATATGCTGACTATCAGTCCAGATATAAAGATTATGTGTTTTTGTCTGCCAAGAGCATCTTCTCCTGCTGAAAAAGTCTCCCCCACTCCCAATTTAAGCAATCTTATCCTATCTATCTATACTAATCTATCTATACTAATAAAAGGGTAATATGCTAATTAGACCTGGTTGACCGGCTATCTTCTGGACATCCGACTTCCTTCTGGACGAAGCTATCTTGGTGGGAGCCAAGGCAGAGGTCATTAGGGGTGATCAGGCCAGCAGGGGAGGGCATTTGGGGGTGAGATCAGGCCAGCATCCGAGGGTTGTTGGGAGCAATTGGTCCGGCAGGGGAGCAGTTAGGTGTTGATCAGTCTGGCAGGGGAGTGGTTAGTAGGTAATCAAGCTTCCAGGCAGAAGTGGTTAGGAGCAATCAGGCAGGCAGGCAGGCAGGCAAGCAGTTGGAAGCCAGCCGTCCTGAATTGGGAGAGGGATGTCTGACTGCTGGTTATCCCCCGAGGGGTCCCAGATTGGAGAAGGTGCAGGCTGGGCTGAGGGACACCCCCCCACACACACACCCAGTGTATGAATTTTGTGCACCAGGCCTCTAGTGTTAGAATAAGTGGATAAATTCTTATCTTACTGGAAACAACAAGGCTGTAGTAAAACGAGTGATAGGTGGTGACATCAGGGACATTTATAACTCCATTCTAAGTCTTCCACAGAGATTAAATCTCTGATTCCAACTTCAGTGTAGACCTAGTGTGCTTCCTCAGTTCCTTCCAGAAGTTATCTAATCTAATAAAAGAGTAATATTGAAATTGACCATTTCTCCGGGACGCCTAAGCCATGCCCACCAGCCAATTAGAGTGGCTGTATGCAAATTAACCCAGCCAAGATGGAGGCCGGCAGTCAGAGAGCTAGAGTAAACAGCAGGCTTCCGTTGCAACAGGAGTTAACTGTCTGCCTAGGCCAGCTGGGCCTCTCTTTGCTCCAGGCAACATAGTTGCAATTATAGAAGTCACAGAGCTGAAGCAAACAGGAGGCTTCCATTGCATCACTGATGGAGGAAACTGTTTGCCTAGGCTGGTTGGGCCTCTACTAAGGCAACATTGTTTCAAGAAACCTCGGAGCTAAAGCAAATAAGAGGCTTCGTTACCTGGCTAGGCCTCAGCTTAAAGCAACAGTGTATCAATTATAGAAGATAAATAAACCCCAGAAACCTGATTCCAGCCAGCCTCACTGGGACTTTGGGTCAATGCGAGCTGTGGGAAGCCTGAAACCCTAAAAATGGCCCTCAGTCCTGCACCCAGGCTGCCCAACCACCTCAGTAGGGACTCAAATCCTGAAGGGCTGTGGGCAGCCTAAAAACTCCCCTCAGCTCCTCACCCAGGCTCCCAGGCATCCCAGTAGGGACCCAAAACCTGAAGGAACTAAACCTGAAAATAGCCCACACTGGGTCCACACTGGGGACAGCTTGCAGACAGCCATTAGCCCCTCATCCAGGCTGGCCAGGCATGCCAGCAGGTAGACATCCCCCAAGGGGTCCCAGACTATGAGATGGCACAAGCAGGGCTGAGGGACCTCCTGAATGCAAAAATCATCACACCAGGACTCTAGTGTGATGATATTCTGATATGATGAAAAGGGAATATAAATGAGGATAAAGCTATTTTGCTGCTTTCTCTAACCTAGCACAGAAATTTATACAAAAGTTTTATCCAGGCTTCCGTTTGTTTACTTTATCTTCTGTTAGCCACTATGTCTTTCTATGTCACTGATTTGACTAACTTTTCTTGACTGCATTTAAATGATCTAATGACTATTCCCTGACAAGGACTTTTTTATAAATTAATATTTTCCTTCATCATTTCATCTTGTGAAAAATTCACCAATACATGAGGTATTTGTAGTTTTGGAAACTCCACAGAACTCAACACCCCTTGCTATATATTTTATTCACTAAGTTTGAAAGAAAGACAAAAATAAATCTAAGCAATAATTATACAGGTATGACCTTATTCAATAAAGGAAAAAATATATATATATTCATGTATGATAGGTCTGTTTTCATATTCCATTTAGGAATTTTAAAATATTTATCACTTTCAGGATATCACAACATTGATTACCCCAATGTTCAAAAGTACTAATTCATTTCTATGAATTTTACATGGAATATTTTCAGTAGATAAAATAATCCTATATAATAAAACCCTAATATGCAAATTGACCAAAAGGTGGAATGACTGGTCGCTATGACATGCACTGACAACCAGAGTGCAGATGTTCAATACAGGAACTGCCCCCTGGTGGTCAGTGTGCTCCCACAGGGAGAGTGCCACTCAGCCAGAGGCCAGGCTCATGGCTGGCCAGTGCAGGGATTGTGGAGGGAGCGACTCCTGCCTCCACTGCAGGCAAGCAATAAGAAGCAAGGGGTTCCAGACTATGAGAGGGCACAGGTCAGGCTGAGGGGACTCTTCCTGCCCTCCCCCCCGCCCCCGCCAGTGCACGATTTTCGTGGGCTGGGCCTCTCGTATCTTTATATTTCTCTTCTTCATTGACATGCCCTCCTTGTTTGTCCTTCCTAGTAAAATATTTTAAACACACAAAACAGACAATGTGTTTAGTATCTTAATTAGTAATATATAAGTGTTTAGAAGAAACTGAGAAGAATACAGTTAACTCTTTTACTGAGTTATATAGGGAAATTCTAAAATAGCAATTGTTTCCAAGGTTATAAATACTTAATTGCCCTAGAAGATTAGGCCATGTTATGACAGGTGAAATGCAGTATAAGCACCATTTAATGAGTATTGGATAAAACAGATTTAGAATTCTTCTCCAGCTTATTTAGTTCAATGTTCATTATTGTAATGTACCACATGACTTAATCCATGCTGCATCACTTGTTCCCATTTTAAAATTTGTTTTTAATTTCTAAATAAAAGATAAAAGCCTTGACTTGGGCTGTAGCACTAGAAACACATACTTTTTGAAGGTCTTGCTTCAGTTTTTAGAAAATTGAAGTGGGGGTTGTTTTCTTGTGTATTTATATACCTCCCCCTTGCAAAAATATTTTACTTCTTTGAAGAGCATCTATATAATGCTAAAAGACAGAGGATAAATTCATTTGTATCTTAATTTCAGACTCTAGTGCCAGTTTTCCCTTTTGGAAGTTCAACAAATGTGGTAATAAATGTGGAGATTGTCTTGGGATAACATGTGAGGAACATGGAGCAAGAGAAATTGAGATGTCTGTGGTGACTCCCATTTCTTCTAAGGAGCTTTCATCTCACTTAAGAAACTCTGGGATTTCAAAGGAGGGAAACATCTAGAAGGAAAACAATAAAGCTCTCTTTTGTTACTTGAACAACTCAGTTGTCAAGAAGGTTTTGGCAACTTTTCCTTGTATTAAATGGACTCTCGCTCATAGAGACCTTTTGGCCAACAGAACAGCAGGTTTGTAATGACCACATGAATTCTTACTCAGTGGTCAGATAATGTCCCAAGCCACGTCTAACTCAGCAAAATTATCTCCAGGAATTGATAAGCTAAAATTTGACAAGAAAGCTAAAATTTCCCTACCTTCCTAAAGAGAAAATGACACTATAAGTATAAAACCGAGGTATAAATCAATTTATTCTTTCTCTTTGCTCTTTAGCATCATACAAATAACTAAACCTCAAGGAAGTAAAATATTTTCCACAGAGGTGGAATATAATTAAACAAAAAATATAATACTCCCGCTCCCCACTCCCACACACACACACTACCATTATTCTAAAGGCACTCAAGCTAGCCCTTTAAAAAAGAATGTCTGACTTTCTAGTAATGAAGCCCAAACTGAGGTGAGTTTTGTCAATGCTGATAGCCATTCATAAAAGGTTTAAATTTTAAAGTACATTTAAAAAATATTAACAAATAATCTCAATCCCAACCCCTTTCCCAAACAATACCCATGCAAACAGCAGGAAGAGGAAGTGAGAGGAACATCACTAGAAGACATAGCATGCTTCCCTGACATTGATCCCAGGACCCCCTAAGAGATCTCTAATCTTATGATTTGTGAACTCTTCTCACATTCATGAACTTTAATGTGGGTCCATAGCTCTGAAGTGCCTTGGTTTCACTAAATTTCTGTCACCCCCTATCAAACTTTAAAAATCTCAAGTGTGTTTACCAGAGAGAGAATCAAGTATATTTTCTCTAAGTTTCCCATCTAAAATGCTGAGATTTTGCAGAACTTGACCCAAGTTGTGTGAGAAGAAGCAATAAAGAAAAGCCAGCATGCAAATGTGTGACCATTCATGACAATTCTTACCTTATAGAATCCTTAGCAGTGAGTGGGTAAGAGAATAATCAAGTCGCTATATGATCTGTAGAGTTCTTGTGATTAACAGTATTATCTAATCTAATAAAAGAGTAATATGCAAATTAACCATCACTCCAAGACATCTATGCCATGCCCACCAGCCAAGCCAAGCCCACCAGCCAATAGAGCAAATATATACAAATTAACCCAGCCAAGATGGTGGCCAGCAGCCACAGAGCTAGAACAAGCAGGAGGCTTGCCCCAGCAATGCAAAAAGCTAAGGTTCCTGTCTGCCGAGGCTGGCTGTGGCAACAAAGTTTTCACAACAAAGTTTCAATTATAGAAGATAAATAAACTCCAGAAACCTGCTTTCAGCCAGCGGCCTCACTGAGACCTTGGGTCAATGGGAGCTGGGGGCAGCCTTCAAACAGCCCTCAGCCCCTCACCCAGACTGGCCAGGAACCACAGTAGAGACCCGAACTCTGAAGGAGCTGTGGGCAGTCTGAAAATGGCCCTCAGCCCCTCACTCAGGCAGGCCACAACCCCATGGGGTGAGGATCTCCACTGGGGGGCTTGGCCAGCCTACAAACAGCCATCAGCTCCTCACCAGTCTGGCCAGGCATGTCAGCAGGTGGACATCCCCCAAGGGGTCCCAGACTGCGAGAGGGCACAGGCCAGGCTGAGGGATGCCCCTGAGTGCACAAATTTTTGTGCACCAGGCCCCTAGTTTCTTAATATTACCATACAGGATCTTTGACCCAAGCTTGAAATTTCAGCATTTAGAATTTGGCCCCAGCCTTTTTAAAGGAGTCACAAGTTCTATGATAAAATCTTCATAAATGTAGATAATATACAAAACACATTTAGCACAGTGCCTGGCATGTTCAACAGATGTCATCTACCAAGTCAGATTGCCAGGACAAAAAGCACTCTAAGTATAACTCCTTTAATGACCTGGCATTGTAATTCGCATATTAGCTGTTTAAACTACAAAGGACTGTTGCTTGAAAAAGTATTTGTTTTCTCCAATAGGATAAAAATACTTCCAATGGCCCTGACCAGTTTGGCTCAGTGGATAGAGCATCGGCCTGCGGACTGAAAGGTCTCAGGTTCGATTCCGGTCAAGGGCATGTACCTTGGTTGCGGGCACATCCCTAGTGGGAGATGTGCAGGATGTAGCTGATCGATGTTTCTCTCTCATGAATGTTTCTAGCTCTCTATCCCTCTCCCTTCCTCTCTATAAAAAAATCAATAAAATGTATTTTAGAAAAATACTTCCAATGGTTTTATTTATACATTTGTTAACAGCGCTCAAGAAAATGTCAGCCAATGGAAGTATTTTGAGACCAATGGTCAGGCACCAAGGTGATCTGGGTTCCATCCCTGCTCTGCTGTCTACACAGTGTGCTCAGCTAGGATGGAACAAGCTTCTCTTCATGCGTGTCCCAGGGCCCAGCTCTGCCCATCCCTGGGGCTCACTACTCCCAGACATTGTGCCCTCCATTGACCTGGTTGTGAAATATGTTACAACATCCACCTTATGCTTCTCTATCTCATGCTGAATAAACTGACTTCATGACAAACAGAATAACAGCAACTCACCATCACCCTCTTGGTGGCCATATACATACTCAGAACTACACCCCAAGACTGTATGGTGTGATAAAGTCACTTTCAAGTTTAAAATTCTTTCAGAAGTTATCATTCTCATTGTTTTAATCATCATAACTCTCATAACTGTTATTATAACCAAAGGAAAGGCAAGTAAGCTTCCAGAACACCAAAGCTCCCTGTATGCCAGTTGAATCCTAGAACACTGGGATTTGAGCTGTTTGGAAGCATTATAGAATTTGTTTGATTTAACACTTAATGATAACTTTGCACTGCCCACTATCCTACCTAATAAAAGAGTAATATGCAAATTAGGCATCACTCCATCACAAAGATGGTGGTGCTCATAGTCACAAAATGGTGGCACCCAGTCTCTTCAGCCCCACTCCTGGAGTGTTTGGGCCTGTCCATCAGCCAGGCGTCACAGGGAGTGTCTGTGGCTGAGCAGTGAGGCTGGATCCACCCCTGGGGAGTGGGGGGGAAGATCCAGCCTCGCTGCTCTGCCACTGCTGCTGGAATTTTTGAGCCTCTTGGCCCAGCCAGTGGTTGCGGGGACCAAGTGGAGAGGTGGGATCTGCCCACTCTGGTAGCTGATTAAGCTTTGCTGCTCTGCCGCCTCTGGAGTATCAGGGCTGAACAGTGAGGCTGGAGTGTTTCACCCTGTAGGCCCGGCCAGGGTCACAGGGACCAAGCAGAGAGGTGGAATCCGCCCACTCCGGTAGCGGATCCAGCCTCACTGCTCCCCAGCCTCTGGAAGTGTCTGGGCCTATCAGCCCCTCTATCAGGAGGGATGTTGTGTTCAGGGAGCACATGCAAGTGGACAGGGAATTGACTCTAGGTCTTTTGGCTCAGGGGGACTTGATGCTGTGTCCCCGTTTGTGCTGGCTCAGACTCTGACAGCAGGAAGGAGGAAGTCCCATCCCCACAGAATCAGCCAGAATCAGCCATTGGTCAGACAGCTCTCAGTGGCCTGAAAGCCATCTGACAGCAGGGAGGAGGAAGTTCCAACTCTAGAGAATTGGCGTTGGTCAGACAGATCTCTACCATCTGACAGCAAGGACTCCCATTCACCTGACAGTAGGGAGGTGGGACTATGTCTAAACATCTACTATTGATATAAGGTAGCTCTGCAGTGGAAAGAAGCTGGCGTTATCGACAGAAAATGTCTGAAGATCAACATGCCTCTGATCTTGAAAGAAGGTGGTGCCTGCAACAGAATGTATATGAAAAGCTGCTATTGAAAAAACGTCGCTCTGAAGCTGAAAGAAGCCGGTGTCATTGACAGGAAATGTCTAAAGACCAATGTGCCTCTGAACTTGAAAGAAGGTGGCAGTGTTGACAGAATATGTCTAAAGAACACTCATTAACAAGTACTACCAGTACTGGTGGGAACTTCCTTCTCAGCAAAAATGGAGTACATGAGGATGCAATTCTAGAACATAGTTGTGGTGGAAATACTGTTAGATGTCAATTTTACCTATCACTAAATTTCTCTGATGGAAAATTTACTCAATATTATAGTAGCAAAGGTAAAATCTGTCCAAATGATATACATTTTCCAGACTACCCAGCATATTTAAAAAGATTAATGACAAATGAAGATTCTGACAGTAAAAATTTCATGGAAAATATTCATTCCATAAATAGTTCTTTTGCTTTTGCTTCCATGGGTGCAAGTATTTGCATTGCCATCAGGATATGGGCCATACTGTTTTAGATTACACGGACAAGTTTATCACTGTACTAGAACTTTACATCCTTCGGATGGTATTTCTTGGAAGTTTGCTCAACTCTCTATTTTGGATACATCTGAGGCAACAAGTAAAAGATTAGCAATGCCAGAAAACCAGGGCTGCTCAGAAAGACTCATGATCAACATCAACAACCTCATGCATGAAATAAATGAATTAACAAAATTGTACAAGATGCTACATGAGGTAGAAAAGCCCAATCTGAAGCAGCAGCAAAAGGTATTGCTCCCACTGAGGTAACAATGGTGATTAAATATGATCGTAACAGTGACCCAGGTAGATATAATTATCCCCTTGTAACTAAGGTTGCTGTCATATTCAGAAATAAAGATGGAGAACCTCCTTTTGAAAGGGACTTGCTCATTCATTGTAAACCAGATCCCAATAATCCAAATGCCACTAAAATGAAACAAATCAGTATCCTGTTTCCTATATTAGATGCAATGGCATATCCTAGTCTTTTTCCACATGGTGAAAATGGCTGGGGAACAGATATTGCATTAAGACTCAGAGACAACAGTGTAATTGACAATAATACTAGACAAAATGTAAGGAAACAAGTCATACAAATGCAGTATTATGGATTTCATCTCTCTGTGAGGGACACGTTCAATCCTATTTTAAATGCAGGAAAATTAACTCAACAGTTTATGATGGATTCATATTCAAAAATAGAGGCCAATCAGATAAATTTCATTAAAGCAAACCAATCTAAGTTGAGAGTTGAAAAATATAGTGATTTGATGGATTATCTCAAATCTAGATCTGAAAATGACATTGTGCCGATTGGTAAAATGATAATACTTCCATCATCTTTTGAGGATAGTCCTTGCAATATGCAGCAGCGATATCAGGATGCTATGGCAATTGTAACGAAGTATGGCAAGCCTGATTTATTCATAACCATGACATGCACCCCCAAATGGGCAGATATTACAAACAATTTACAATGTTGGCAAAAAATTGAAAACAGACCTGACTTGGTAGCAAGAGTTTTTAATATTAAGCTGAATGCTCTTTTAAATGATATCTGTAAATTCCATTTATTTGGCAAAGTAATAGTTAAAATTCATGTCATTGAATTTCAGAAATGTGGGCTGCCTCACGCTCACATATTATTGATATTAGACAGTGAGTCCAAATTATGAACTGAAGATGACATTGACCATATAGTTAAGGCAAAAATTCCAGATGAAGATCAGTATCCTCAATTTTTTCAAATTGTAAAATCAAATATGGTACCTGGACCATGTGGAATATAAAATCCAAATAGTCCATTTATGGCAAATGCTCAAAGGGATATCCAAAGAATTTCAAAATGCAACCACTGGAAATATTGATGGATATCCCAAATACAAACAAAGATCTGGTAGCACCATATCTATTGTCAATAACACTTGGATTGTCCCTTATAACCCGTATTTGTGCCTTAAGTATAACTGTCATTTAAATGTTGAAGTCTGTGCATCAATTAAAAGTGTCAAATATTTATTTAAATACATCTGTAAAGGACACAATTGTGCAAATATTCAAATTTCTGAAAAAATATTATCAATCATTGTGAAGTACAAGGCTTTATTGACTCCAGGTATGTGAGTGCTCCTGAGGCTGTTTGGAGAGTTTTTGGAATGCAAATGCATGATCGATCTCATGCAATCACAAGATTAGCTATTCATTTGCCAAATGAACAAAATTTGTATTTTCATACTAGTGATTTTACTGAAGTTATAGATAGGGCAAAAGGGCATACATAACTCAAGGCTGATGCCTTGGTTTTTATTGAATAGAGAAGACTCTGATGCACATAATTATTATTATTGGGAGATTTCACAGCATTGTGTGTTTACTAATTCTTCGTGGACAAAACGCCAAAAAGATGGGAATAAAGTAGACTGTTCACTGTGAGCTTTAGAGAACCAGAATGATATTATCTTAGATTTTTGCTTCTGCATGTGAAAGGTGCGATAAGTTTTGATGATCTGCAAACTGTAGGAGGTGTAACTTATGATACATTTCGGGAACCTGCTAAACACCGAGGATTATTACTTGATGACACTATCTGGAAAGATATTATTGACGATGCGATCATCCCTAATATGCCCAAACAATTATGGCAACTTTTTACATACATACGTGTGTTTGAATGTCCTTCTGCTGCGGAAAAATTATGGGATGAGCATAAATCTCATTTTACTGAAGATTTCTGTTGGAAATTACACCAAAGGGAAGGTGCCTGTGTAAACTGTGGAATGCATGCCCTTAATGAAATTCAGGAGGTATTCACATTGCATGGAATGAAATGTTCACATTTCAAACTTCCGGACTATCCTCTATTAACAAATACAAATACATGTGATGAATCCTATGAGCTACAGGCAGAGGTTTTGATAAATTCTCTGAATGATGAACAGTTGGCAGCCTTTCAGACTATAACTTAAGCCATCAAAATCAAACTTTTTTCTTGGATGATCCAGTTGTTAGTGGAAAAACATATCTTTATAAAGTTTCAATACATTATATTAGTGGTCGTGGTGGTTCTGTTTTACCACAGCATCTATAGGAATTGCTGCAAATTTACTTCTTGTTGGAAGGACCTTTCATTCCCAATATAAATTACCAATTCCATTAAATGAAACTTCAATTTATAGACTCAATATAAATAGTGAAGTTGCTAAAACTATTAAAAAGGCCCAACTTCTCATTATTGATGAATGTACCATGGCATCCAGTCATGCTATAAATGCCATAGACAGATTAGTAAGAGAAGTTATTAATTTGAATGTTGCATTTGGTGGGAAAGTTCTCCTTCTCAGAGGGGATTTTCGACAATGTCTCACTGTTGTGCCACGTGCTATGCGATCGGCCATAGTACAAATGAGTTTAAAGTACTGTGATGTTTGGGGATGTTTCAGAAAGTTGTCTCTTACAACAAATATGAGATCAGAGGATTCTGCTTATAGTGGATGGTTAGTAAAACTTGGAGATGGCAAACTTGATAGCAGTTTTCATTTAGGAATGGATATTATTGAAATCCTCTGTGAAATGATTTGTAATGCATCTAATTATTGAAGCCTTTGGAAATAGTATTATCTATAGATAATATTAAAAAATATATCTCAACATGCAATTCTTTGCCCGAAAAATGAGCACATTCAAAAACTAAATGAAGAAATTTTGGATATACTTGATGGAGATTTTCACACATATTTGAGTGATGATTCCATTGACTCAACAGATGATGCTGAAAAGGAAAATTTTCACATTGAATTTCTTAATAGCATTACTCCTTCAGGAATGCCATGTCATAAATTAAAATTGAAAGTTGGTGCAATCATCATGCTATTGAGAAACCTTAATAGTAAATGAGGTCTTTGTAATGGTACCAGATTTAGTATCAAAAGATTACAACCTCACATAATCAAAGCTGAAGTGTTAACAGGATCTGCAGAGGGTGAGGTTGTTCTTATTCCAAGAATTGATTTGTCCCCATCTGACACTGGCCTCCCATTTAAATTAATTCGATGACAGTTTCCTGTAATGCCAGCATTTGCGATGACTAATAATAAATCACAAGGACAAACTCTAGACAGGGTAGGAATATTCCTACCTGAACCCATTTTCGCACATAGTCAGTTATATGTTGCTTTATCTCGAGTTTGAAGAGCGTGTGATGTTAAAGTTAAAGTTGTAAATATTTCATCCTAAGGAAATTAGTCAAGCACTCTGAAAGTGTTTTCACTCTTAATGTGGAGTACAGGGAGATATTAGAATAAGTTTAATCACTTTATCAGTCAGTGTTTGCATCACTGTTGTTTTTAAATCATGTTTTTGTTTTTATATTGTACTAGGGTCCTAGTGCACAAAAATTTGTGCACTCAGGGAGGTCCCTCAGCACGGCCTATGCCCTCTCACAGTCTGGGGCCCCTCAGAAGATGTTCACCTTCTGGCATGCCTGGCCAGCCTGGGTGAGGGGCTGAGGGCTGTTTTCAGGCTGCCCACATCTCCTTCAGGGTTCAGGTCCCTACTGGGGTGCCTGGGCAGCCTGGGTGAGGAGCTGAGGGGTGTTTTCAGGCTGCCCACAGTCCCTTCTGGGTTTGGATACCTACTGGGGTGCCTGGCCAGCCTGGGTGAGAGGCTGAGGGCCGTTTCAGGCTGCCCACAGCTCCCATTGACACAACATCCCAGCGAGGCTGGCTGGAATCAGGTTTCTGGGGTTTATTTATCTTCTATAATTGAAATTTTGTTGTCTTGAGTGGAGGTCTAGGTAGGCAATGAAGCCTCCTGTTTGCTCTACCTCCGTGGCTGTCAATGACCATCTTTGCTGGGTTAATTTGCATACAGTCATTCTGATTGGATGGTGGGCATAGCTTGGCTCTTGGGTGTGGCTTAGGTGTCTCAGAGTGATGGTTAATTTGCATATTACTCTTTTATTAGATTAGATTTTTGCTCTTTTCATATGATGTTTTTGTTATTTTTATGTCTTTTTGTTCTTATATCATTTTATTATTGTTTATTTATTAATACATTTATATATTATTTTTATATACATTTTACTCATTTCCTTTCATCTCTCATACTTGTATTATAGTGAAAAGGCAAATGGCAATATTAACATATTTCCTCTAATTAATTACCTTTTAATGTGCACGAATTTCATGCGCCGGGTCACTGCTATTATTACAATAAAAGCATAACAGAAAATAGCATTAAAGAAACACTTAGAAACCAAAACCTAAAAGCCTCTTCATTTATTTATTTATTTATGCCATGAAAAAATAATTTTCAAAGAGGCTAAGAAGGGTAAAATGTTATTATAACACAAAGTGTTTCTGCAGCATGGCAAAGCAGGGTACTACCTGAGACATTTGTACTTTGGAGTTGTTTTTTCCTCCGCCCTCATGGGTGGTCTTAGATCCCAGAGCAGAGTCATCTTCAGGGTCAAAGAACTGATAGTCCTTCTCGCTTCTTTGTTTCACCTTTTGGAAAGACAACTTGAGATTATTTTCATTATGGTACATTAATTCATTAAAGGCTAAGGTAGTTAAGTTTTAAACTGAGTGTTGTCCTTTATAGATTAAAGATAAAAATACATCAGTTTTCTGAGAGTCCTATTTGGTTCCCTTTTTAACTGTACTTGTGCCTTCCATCAAAATAATTTCACACCAGAAATTATTTTCCAAAGCAGAAGCACAACACATATTTCAACTCCCACGTAATAGCACTGCAAAATTTGGTAACATCTGCATATTTTCTTTACTAATTGCAGTGTCAGTCTGAAATTAATTATATGAAACTGATTTTTTCCAACACAAATTTTACATATCACATTTAGTTTAATTGGTACTTTGAATAATAAATGGTTTATCAGCTAAAGCATATTGTTTGATATTGCTAATGAAAAGATTTTTAATGTTCAGCTTAGCTATTACAGAGTATTATTTTTTTATAATTTTAAATATAATGCTCCATTGTAGCACACTAACCTGATAACTACTTTTCTTTTTCAAAGTCTTCAGTATAACATTATATAAAAGAACTGCAATAACTGATTGAAGATAGTTTTTATAATTCAGCTATATATGAATCCTTCAATCACAGGATATTTTTGTGCTAGTATTATTTAATACTTTTGCATTCACCATTCTTGAGTGCTATGAGCAGTACCATGCATACACATAGTGATTCTATACACATCCATAAATAGGGCCTGCCATTCTTAGTAATAATGCCAAATTGATCTTCAGGGCATGAATGGGCCCTGAAATGTGAGATGGAATGGCAAGGTAACAAAGTCTACATCTCAATATCATAAAGTTGATGTCATTTCTATTCACTCAATTCAACAAATATTTATTATATCATGTATATATCTGCTCAGTCCTGGTACTGTCATCTATGTGGGCAAGGGTAGAAAAAATAATTAAGAGGTTGAGATGAGGAACAATATTCTTCCTTCCAATTATATAGATTGTCCCCAAAAATGTATACACACACTTTGAATAATTATAAAGGTGGTGTTCATTAAAATTCATTTCATTTTCAAAATTGGGCCATCAACTGTTAGAGTGGGTATACATTTTTGAGGACACCCTGTATATTGTGTGGCATTCTTCTCTGCATTGTGTAGTATAGATAAGATAAACACTGTGAGAGATTAAAGGAAGGAAAATTCAATGTAAGCCAGAACCATTTCAGGTGGCCTTGTGATGAAAGTTTGACCTTAATTGGATGTTAAAAAATTGGTTAGTGCCCTAGCCGGTTTGGCTCAGTGGATAGGGCATAGGCCTGCAGACTCAAGGGTCCCAGGTTCGATTCCGGTCAAGGGCATGTAACTAGGTTGTGGGCACATCCCCAGTAGGGGGTGTGGAGGAGGCGGCTGATCGGTATTTCTCTCTCATCGATGTTTCTAACTCTCTATCCCTCTCCCTTCCTCTCTGTAAAAAAAAAATCAATAAAATATATTTTTAAAAAAATTGGTTAGTATTTGGGAATGAGGGTGAGAGGAGATTTCCTGGGTGAGCAATAGCTGGAACAAAGACATGGAAGCAAGACGGGCCTTTGAAGTGTTCAGAGGACAATGACTCTTGCTGGGTCAGCTCAGAGTTCATGTTGGGGAGCACTGGGAGATCATGTTGGATATCTAACATCAAGACCCAGAGGGCTTGGGATGCCAGAACCAAGCATTCATGAATATAATAGTGTGCCACCGAAGATTTCTGAATGAAGATACAGGCAATACTTGACCAAAGGCTGGCTTGAAGGTCAAAGACTAGACAAGAAGTCAAGGTCTAAGAAATATAAAGCACAAAAGAGTAAAACCAAGGAATGTGCGTGGATAGCAAGAAGCCTGAGCTTCAAGAAAGTCTTAAAAGTGAGGCTATGCCTGCCCTGGCAGGAATCCCTTGTAATTCAACTTTTGGGTCAGGAATTATTTCCATGCTCATAAGTGAGTATGAATGAATATTCTAATGGAAGTGTGAATCAGTTAACCAAAAGGGAGTTACAGAGTTTTGGACAAATCCTGATATGATCAAAGTGGACTTTTAGAAAAATGAACTTGTCACTGTTAGGAAGGAAGGATTAACACAGGATGAAGCCAGGTTTATATAGGGCAGTTGATAAAATGGTCGTAACAAATACATAAACTGATAGGGGCTTAGGCAGGGATTGTAATTGTGGGCACTGAGAGGAATGATAAATATGAAAAATAACTCAAAGTAGAAGAGTGTCAATGAAAGACAGCTCTGAGATTTTAACCCTGGTAAAGGTGCAATAATAGTGTCATGGACAGAAATAGAAATTAGGAAAGGAAGTTATAAATGAAGACCTCAGCATTTCCTGGTTTGCTTTTCCTGACCCAGTAGAGTTCAACTGAAAAGAACATTCCTAGTGCATGGTGGGGGGTGGAGGGGAGGTGCTAACATACTGAATAATTAGGACTTCCACTAAATTCTATAGAGATCTTCTTTTTTTCTCCATTAAACTGTGTGTTAATGAATCTCAAAATTGTGGGACAGATTTCTTGTCAATTTTTTTAGAAAAAAGTAATAACTTTTAAACACACACACACCAAAAAGAAAAGAAAACCACAAAAACAAAAAAAAAGAATGGTCCACAAAACATTCTTCTTTCCTTCTGAAGGATTTTATGATGCATTATAACCATCAACCTGCCTTTTATTCTAAAACTAAAATGGCCAGTTGAGACAAACAGTTCTGAGACCGTTCTTCCACCACTGATTAAGAGTGGGATGGCAGGTATTGGGATAATATTTATTTAGCCTTCTGAGCTTTCTGGGTAAACCTGTGACTTTCCCAGCTCCAGCTGCCTTCTTGCCCGCTGCTCTTGGGATGCCCACAGAACCTGCTTCATGTTGTGAACAACAAAACAGTCCAGAGGAGGATGGTCAGAGAAGCTCTCAGCACACATAGCCTTGTCAGGAACCATACCAGTGATGATAGCATCGCCAGATTTCAGGAACTTTTGGCCATCTTCCAGCTGTTTCCCAGAAGGATGATCAATCTTCTCAGCTCAGTAAATTTGTGAGCACTGTGAGCTGGGTAACAACCCAGCACAGTGCATATCCAGCACTGATTTGGCCTGAATGGTTCAGGGTAATCACCTGAGCTGTGAAGCCAGCTGCTTTTAGTGGTAGGTCATTTTTGCTGTCACCATACACATTGTCAGGAGAAACATCTTTGACAGACACATTCTTTTTTTTTTTTTTTTTCATACAACATGCTATTTTTATTTGTTTGCTTTTATTTTTTTTTTTATTTCATTGCTTAAAGTATTACAACAAGTGATAGATAAGTATTACAACAGATGATAGATAGATCTCCATTTTTTCCCCTTGCCCTTCCCCCCGCTCCTCCCTAACCCCCAGTTTCCCGTGTCCACTGATTATGCTCCTATGGATGCATGCAAGTCCTTCAGTTGATCTCCCAACTCCCCCCCAACCAT
>PVJC01005327.1:0-59421 GCA_004026665.1 Murina feae
GTGTATTTGGGGTGTGGAGGTTGTGATTTGTGGATGGAGGTTGTGTATTTGGGGTGTGGAGGTTGTGATTTGTGGATGGAGGTTGTGTATTTGGGGTGTGCAGGTTGTGATTTGTGGATGGAGGTGGTGTATTTGGGGTGTGGAGGTTGTGATTTGTGGATGGAGGTGGTGTATTTGGGGTGTGGAGGTTGTGTTTGTGTGATGGAAGTTGTGTACTAGGGTGTGATGAGTAGCGCAGGTCATTAGCTTCTGGCTTCTGCAACTGGACACCTGGGAATGAAGGAGATGTCTCTGCTTATTACACAAATAATTTCTGCTCCCTGAGCTGCTGAGAGCAGACTGTGCTGCACAGCCCGAGCAGGAGCAGCAGAGGTAAACACAGGCCCTCACTGCTGCCTCTCTGGGTGTGTTGATATTTCTGGGCAGCATTTCTGGAGTCTGGATTTCCGTTTTCCATACATCAGAAAGGAAGTGACTGTTTCATCTTTCACTGTGACACGAAGAGGAGCAAGTGATACATATTGGGATGGATTTTTGTAGGAGAGAAAGCCAAGCTGAAAGATTTTCTATTTGAGATGAAAGTGTCATAAGCAGTACTTTTACAAAAGCCTGGAATTGGATAATGGAAGAGGAAATGAATGAATGGATTCGGATTTAGATCTGCGTGGGAAAGTAAGGTGGCCGGTAATGGGTTCCTGGGGCTGCGTTGGGGATTATGTAAATCAAACCTGATTGTAAATCTAACCCAACTATCATTAAAATCAGGAAAATGCTTTCTGCTCGGGGAGGAAATTGAAATGACTCCTGACTTCATAATGCTCCTGAGCTCTGAGCATCTCACAGGACTTTCCAAAAGGAATGCTTTTCTTTCAGAATTAAAACTTGCAACATCCCTTAGCACTAAAGTGGAGGAAGTCAAGGAAAATGTGACAATGAAACTTAGAGGAAAGTTTCGCTTTCCTCACTTCCAGCTACTACGTGGAAGTGCCACTGGTGGAGCCAGGAAGAACGCGTGCACACGTTACTCAGATGGCGCCTCTCCCTCAGGAGCACCGGGGTCTTAGCCACACTGAGAGCTGCCGGGGCCCTGGCTGCTGTGTGCCTGTTCACCTCCGGCTGCTGCCACAGGGAGCACCTTCCTTTAGCCCTGTTCCCCGTGCCTGTGCTTGGCCGATGCCTACTCAGCGCTTCTGTCTCTAGGACTGTCCCTGGTGGGAGGAATAGCGGGGTTCCCTGCAGCATTGTGTGCAGCAAAGAAAGACCAGAGCCCTCTAAAGGTGCCTCAGTGTCGTTAAGGACATGTGGTGCCTTCATAGAATCAAACACTCAGTAGCAACGCAGAGGAAAAGGGGAGATGTGCGTGCACACGCGAGCACACACACCCTTGCATAGAAGTGTGCGTGCTATCAGATCCTGGCCACCCACTACCTGTCCCACCCAGTCATTTCTGGGACTTCTCTCCTAAACTCTGCCATCTGAACTGGTGGGGGTGCTGAGTAAGGAGTAAGGGGGTGACCTGTGCCCTTAGAGAAGGAATGAGAGGGCTTGAGGTCAGGAGTGTGAGGAGATTTCCCACTATATTCCCTTTAATATTGTAGGGTTTTACCCTCAGGAAAGAATATCTCACCTGCCCTCTGTTCTCCCCCTTCCTTCTCCTCCCCCTCCCCCTCTTCCTCCTTACTCCCCTCCTTCCCTTCCTCCTCCTCCTATTCTTCTCCTCCTCCTCTCCCTACTCCCCCCCCTCCTCCCCTTCCTACTTCTCCTCCTCTACTTCCTTTCTCTCTTACACACACACACACACACACACACACACACACACACACTATACACAGACACATTTTATATGTATAGTATATACATACACATGCACACAAATTTGTGTGTATAAACCAAAGACTCAAATCTCCTGTGGCTGGGATTAGCCCCTTGGGCTCCTGCTGTCCTATGCTCACTCTCTCCTAGTAGTTACCTCTCCTGGGGGGCAGTTTTTCATGTTCACCTTCTTCCCCTACCCCCTCCTGGCTGCACCCATGTCTGCGCACAGCACTCACTGTGGGCTAGAGACACACTGTTCCAGATTTCCAGACTCCTCCATGTTTTCCCATATCTGCTCTGTTTCATCCTGAGCGTGGCAGGCGCTTCTTCATCCCCACCCATTCAGCACCGCTGTGTCTTTCCCTGGAGGCATCGGTCAGGGGCGTCTCCTCGATACCCCCAGTGCTTTCGTGATCCCCTAGGTGTCCAGCTGTGCCAGAGGCCCTGGTGCAGGCGTCTCCGAGCTCCCTGGGCTCAAGGGCAGCGCTGCTTTCTGGAGCCCAGCATCTAGTGCCGCTCCTCATGGATCTAGTGCCTTGCTCAGCACGGATCTGTCCGAGGTGCTGACTGCAGAGAGCTCTGTGCATATTTATAAAACTTCCTGCTGAATACCACTCTCGGAAATGATGCTGTTTGTTCTGGAAATATTTCAACTCAGACCAGTTGTATCCACCCCGGCTCCTTATCTTAAAAAGTGCACACTCTCTAGTGGGCCGAACGGCAGTGCCTCACGTCGCCGAAGGTTCAGGAAAGCCAGGGGTGAGGAGCACACGCCTCGGCTCTCTCAGTGGAAAAATGCTGCTGGGCTGTCCCTGCGCAGCAGCGAATGAGAACATGGCAGTTTATTGCGGAACAGTTTGCAATGGCCCTGCCTCAGTCAGCCAAGCTAACTCCTTCTCTGATAACCAGCTGCCCCCCACACCTCATGGAGGTGTGCCCCCCACTCTGCTGTGGGTGTGCATGGGTTACAGGAGCCTCCACTCCATCACTCCCCCCCTGGAGCCTCAGGCTGGCAGGGGAGTAATAGCCACACGGGAGAAGGAGAGCAAACCTGGTGGGACCAGAGGGTGGGTCTTAAAGCTTTGGTTTGGAAGGAGCACATATAATTTCCCCTCACCTGGCGTTGGCCAAGACAAGGCAGATGGCCAAGACAGACAGCAATAGGTATGTGCAGCCCTCCCTCAGGGATAGGAAGCACATATTTTCTACAAAAATATACTTTAGCAAAGTCTCTTCTAGTGCCCTTCTGGTGAAAATGAGTTGAGTTTGGCTTTTGCATCGATGTGCATATTCAGCACACAAACAGCACAACGGTGGGGGAGAAGGGTTAACTTAGTGATTCTTTTTTCCAGGAATCGATTATTGGAAGGGCCTAGAAATACACAAGATACGTCCCTGCACAATGGTCCTATCTGCTTGTTGGGGAGACAGCTATGGAGTCGGCATAGCACAAAATTAAATGCATTAGCTGATGTCTGAATGGATTTTTTTTTAATTTTTATTTTTTATTACATAAGGTTTTACAAAGATTGCTACATATATCTCTTTTTTTCCCCTGCCCTTCCGCCTGCCTCCCCTACCCCCCAGTGTTTTGTATCCATTATTTATGCTTAAATGCATGCACCAAAGTCCCTTGGTGAATGGATTTTATATTATTATTTTAAAAATCTTACATGTAAAAGTGTACTATGGGAGAATTCATTACATCTATTTGCCATTTAGTTCTTGTCATTTCAGATATTTATGGTATCTATATCTCTTGTCTAACTTATATGCATAATAGAGGCCTGGTGCACAAATTTGTGCACGGGTGGGGTCCATAGACCTGGCTGGCAATCAGGGCCAAGCTGATCAGGGCCTTCGCCTGGGGAGAGGGATGGGGGAGGGACTGCAGGCCGATCAGGGCCTGTTGGCTGGCGGAGAGGGATGGGTGCAGAAGGTTGGCCGTCAGCCCTGAGGAGGAAGCTGGCCCTCGGCCTCCCTGGAAAAGGGGCTGCGTCCGCCACCACCCACCCCAGTTCCCCATCTCAGCCCAGGACCCGAAGGCCCTGGAAGGGTAGGGAGAGAAGGCAGTGGTCACTGGGTCGGGCGTGGAAGGAACAGATGCCAATGCCGGCACCCCGTCACTATGTAGTTCCCTGTCTCTCCCCTTCCTCTTTCCCTCACAGCTGTGCCACAACCACGGCAGGCGGGCGGTTGGCTGTGGGAGCACGCTGACCACCAGGGGGAAGCTCCTGCATTGCGTGTCTGCCTCCTGGTGATCGGTGCACATCAGAGTGACTTGTTGACCCGTCGTTTCAGTCATCCCAGTCGTTCCGGTCATTCCAATTGTTTGGCCCTAATGGTCCCTTAGGCTTTTATATATATAGATGTGTAATTATTTAATGAGTAGCTATTTCCATGGTGATGATGAAGTGGGAACATTGAACAAAATAGCTGGTGTCCCTGGTCACTCACACCCCTTGGGAGCTGGGTGTGTGCAATAGCACCAGAAGTCGTACAGAACCTGCTCAGTCCTGTGCTTCTATCGTGTTTCCTAGCCTCCTGCCTGTTTATTTGATTTTCTGTTTCCTGTTTGTTCTTCCATGTGGCTGTCATTTTATTTTCAGAGAAAAGAAATGTGCCTGAGCCCCATGCGGGCCGTAGGCTCCCGGCTGGGGAATTGCTTTCTTGTCTGCCCACAGGATACGAGCAGCGGACACCCTGGGCTGTCAGTGTTCCTCTGTTGGTAGATTACTTCTCATCCATCGCCTTTGACATGCATAGTCAGAAGGATCAGACTCTTAGGAAGGATTACGTATGTCAAGGGAGGAAAGTCATGCTGGTATTTCTAAAGTGTACACAGCTGTTGAACTTTAATTAACCAGGTTTGTAGGAGAGGGGATTGGAGACCAAGCCCATAAAACCAGATAGATATATGCTTTGCAAATGAAGAAGAAAGCTAATTAAGTCAAGCATCACAGCTTAATATTAATTTTTAAAACACTTCCAGTGTATTTGTTGTAAATCTTGACACTACTATTGCGTGTTGGTTTTATTTTTGTTTGTTTGTTTTTATGGGTTATTCTGCAAGCTAAGACCAGCATTTGAATGCAAAGGATTTCTAGTCATTCGGAAAATTATAAGATCTTGCCACATTATGTTCATATGTATTGTAAGAAACTTAACTCTTGAGGGAAATGTAAGTTAAGAATGAAGATCACTGGTGAATTTATACTTTGGAAATAGAATGTGTTATATAAGCCACAAACATAACTTAAAACCACCCACTGTGTCTTTTTCAATGAAGTATTTGATTACCAGATGATTGTGTACACAAAACCAGACTGAGAAAAACACTCCACGTTCAGTTGTGTTTTTGAGCTGTTCTTGAGTCTTTTAACCAAGTTAGGATTTTTAAAAAATGACTAAAGGATAGCTATGCCATTTTAACAAAAATGCACTCATCAGTATGTTCTCACAATCCTGAGAAGCAGGAGGAATAAAACCCCAATAAATTAGATTTTGTTACCACACTGTTGGACCCTAAGAAGCTTGCGGATGCGCCCAATTATTGAATGCGTCCTTGATTTTCCTTTGTTCCGTTGTGCATGGACTCTGCGAGGGAAAGGTTTAAAGATTTGGATCTTACCTTCTCAGTAGGGAAGATCGGGAGGGAGAACTTTAAAAGCAGAAAGGTGTTTAAATTTAAGCCTGCTGAGCACGGATGCAGTCAACAGATTCAGATGGTGACTTATTGAAATGATTCACAAGTTTCAACCTCTGGTTCCTCACTCAGGAATCAGAGTCTCACTTCATCCTCCAAATAGAGCTGTAACCCATAAATTAAGCACTGACTCCTGGCTTTAGTGCACTAATGTCATCGTAAAAAGTTCACCCCGTTACTCAACCATAACTGGAAAGATCTATTTTGCTTGTGTTAAGCAAAAGAGTCACAGCACTGTTCGTTCAGGAGACCAGCAAAGAACGAGGAGCTGTGTGAGACCACCCGTAGTTTTCGCAGTCACAGAAGCTGCAAATAAATGGAGACTCAGAAGCAGATTATGCTGAACAACGAAGACTGGGCGGCCACGTTGTCTCCTGAGGCTTCGGCTGACAGACTGAGCTGTTTCTCCCAGTCGGACACTGGGGAAAATGAACTTTCCTCTCTGCTGGAGATGAGAAACTCCCAGAGGTCTCTTCTGAGAGATGCAATCCACCGGCAAGGGGCCCTGACTTAGGTCCCGATTTCCGTGTTAAAGACAGTAGGATCACTGGCTCTGCAGAATGTGAGTCTCCACAGTACGCGTCTCCTCTGTCTTGCCGATGGATGGAGACCATGATGACTGGTCCCCTGAGCACTCTCTCAGGCTGCCTGCAGGGAAGGTGCTCACATGGAGACACCACTCACGCATATTCACCGGCAAGACTTTCTAAGTGTCTTGATGTTTATCTCCTGAGCGATGTGGTTTTCTGAATACAATGCCATGGTTTTTCTTTCTCATGACACCTGAGGCACTTCCTGGGAGTCAGGTGGGTCAGTCCAGATGTTGGGCTCCCACAGGAAGCCTGCTCAGTGGGCCAGCACTTCTAAAGATGCTTGTTGTCTTCGCTGCATTGCGAGCGTAGTGTAGGGTGATATGCACGCGTATAACTTCAGAGATCGAGCTCGGTTCACGGATGTCATGCGTGGAGAAACTGAGAACCCGAGGCGCTGGGGGAACTGCCTGGCCTATGTAGCTAGCTCAGGAGCCCAACTTCTGCCCTCCGGGTGCACCCTTGCTCACGCTGCATCAAAGGAAACTCACTGGAAACCTGTCCCGTTGTCCTTTGTTCCATTGGGTGGACGAGGGGTTGGACAAGATCTCTAAAGACCTTCTTTACTGCTGAGAGTCTGTAACTTTGAGATCTCTAAGATATAGCCACCAGCTAAGTATATATGACAAGCTATTTCTCTTTGTCCGTGTTATTATGTAAATATTTGTTAGTTTCTAATGCTGTGAATGGTTCCCCCACTGTGATGTTTCTGAAATGAGAGCTCCCTTAAAGAGAGACGTGGGGCCCGTGATGGATTTACAATTTCTACCCCTGTATGGGCCGCCTGCGTCCATGAGGTCAGGGTCGCGTTGGCTTCCCTCAGAAGGCGGCGGGGCATGCTCCTCTGCTGTGTGTCTGCGGGAGTTCGCCACGGTCTTGCCTGTGTAGGATCTCTGTGGCTGCACTCGGGCGTTGGGAGTCCTGTTGTTGACGGAATGAGCACGGGGAGATGGCCACATTTTATTTCAACTGATCCACCGTGTTCTACCCTAATGCCTGCTTGCATGGCTGTGTATTGTGGGCATGCTTTTCTAGGGAAGATATCTTTGTCTTCCCTTCAGTGGGGATGGAGTAGAAGTCATGTACCTTTTTCTGGCTGAAGGTCCACAAAGAGGTTTGCTCACTGCTTCATAGTGTTGGCAACATTGCTTTCCAGGTGGCCCGGGAAACCATGAGGTCCCAGAGCACGAGGAGTCTCGGTGCGGCACTTTTTGACCCTCACACGCTAGCTTTATGATTTTGGGATGACTTGCCTTCTCCCTGCAATATTGCACTAGATCAGTGATGTTTAAAACCTGGCCAAACACAGGGGCTCCTGAGACACTGTTAAAAGCACAGAATCCTGGAAATGACCTCAAATCAACTGAAATGGGAACACTGAGGAATGGAGCCCAGAACTGTACAATTTTTAAAAGCTTACCTGGGACACTTTAAAGAAACAAACAAAAAAGGCTGTGTCCCAAGCAAAACCGATTGGCTATGCATGGACAGAGGTGCCCACTGCCTCTCCCGCACTCCCAAGCTCTCCAGGTGGCTCTCATCAGCAGACCACGTTGAAACCACTGCTTTAGACTTGCTTCTGTCTCTAGGATTCAGCAGTTTTTGCTTCAAGCTTTGCTCTTCAGGAGCAAATAAAAGAACCCATGCCTGTCGATTGTATGTTCGTGAGTGAAGTGGTCTCATGACCTCTGTCTGTGTCAGTTTCCGCGTCGGCTGTACTGGCAGCTTGATTGTAGTGGTGTGGGGAGACTTTGTGATAGATTCCAGGAAACAGCTTTGCATATAAAATGATCTAAAGTGCAGATCTCCATCCATTCTGTCTTACTCGGGGCTATCTCATCTTCTGGGAGAGCTGCGTATTACATTTTAGGATATTCTTCTCCTTGGGTGGCCATTAGAAAAAAAATCAATTTTCTTTTTAATCAAAACTCCATCGATGCTTACTTTGTTGAAATGTGCAAGCCATAATTGGCATACATATATGAGTTAGTTGTGGAGGAACTGTTTGGATTTCTTGTTGTTTCGTTTAAAGGAAAGTGTTTATGGGAAAGGTATTTTTAGAAAAGATACGTGCTATTATTTCCAAGTGAGCCTGTCTCAGCAAACACCGTCACAGAGTTCTTATCCACTATCCTTTAACTGCATTGCTTTTATTAGGAAATGTCTGCCTATCCAACTACACTGAATTCCTTAGCCAGGAAGTGTTTGGGGATCTTGGTTTCATGCCCTTCCCTCTCAGCTGGCACCTAGCACAGTGCTGACCATGGTTGGTAGATTGGTGTGCCATGAATGTTGAATTGTGCCTTGGTAACTGGGACTATATCTAAGGAGAGGAAATCCTGTTAGGTTGTTTTGCCTCTGCCTAAAAGAAGATGGCAAGGAAGTTGAGAAATGAGAAGTTAGGAAGACTGCACTGATATGCACAAGGGGAGGAGGCAAACAGGAAGTGAGGTCTGGGAGGGAAGGCATGAGGGGCAGAAAAGGGAGAGGGAAGGGCCAGGGGTACCAAGGGGATAAAGAGGGTGCCTCGGATGATAGGTGGCCATTCCATATGACTCCCAAATTTTTCAATAAGCCTTTTAAAATTCAAATGTTTGGTGTATGTGTATTTCTTGTGTCAATGTAAGAAACCTCCAAATCTGTAGAGAATTTTGTATTAGTATTTATTTGAGACAAAATGATGATGTTGCCAGGAAGCAAGATCTCAAATGGGCTGGAGAATGACAGTTTTGCAGTTTCTTTTTTCTTTTCCCTTCCTTCCTTCCTTCCTTCCTTCCTTCCTTCCTTCCTTCCTTTCTTCCTTCCTTTCTTTCTTTCTTTCTTTTTTTTTGCAGTTGAATCCAAGGAGGGAACTAAGGATGATTACATGGAGGTGGGAGAAAGCAAGGTGGGGAGTGGATTGAAGGATAAATAATAAGATTATCTGCTCTCTGGAGGCTGGTTACACTTCCAAGGGCCCTGGAAAAGAGTGTGTTAACATAGATGCATAGAAGCAGTGGATATGCAGTTGAGCCATATGGTATTTCCATCTTGGAAGTCAATAAATGGTCAAACATGAACAAATGCATGACATCTGGGTTATGTCAGCTGGAGTCCTCTAGTTTGTGACTCTGTTTACCCACACACTGCAGACGGGGTGACCAAGAGCTCAGGGCACACTCCTCTTAGTAACATCCACAGCCGGGACCTTCATCATCCATGCCCGTCCTCACTGTCCTTGCTGTTTGTGCTTATTTACATCGTTACTTAGGAAGAGAAATCTGAAGAGGGAGAACGTGTACTTTCTCTTTATTGAGAGAGAGCCTCTGGGGCCAGTGCTCACCTTATCAACAGTCCAGTTCCAAGGGCCTTACCCGTGGACTGAGGTGAGAAGGAAGGCTGGAAACCTCTCTTGAACCAACATCATACAGTCGGGACTTTTAGCATCAAAGATGAAAATTATGGAGCGAGACAGCAGACTTTTACAAAATCTACCAAGTCCTGTGCTAAAAGAGCACGTAGTTTTTATAAAATCATCACGAGCCCAGCCAGAACGCTCGGTTGTTGAGTGTCGACCTATAAACCAGGAGGTCACAGCTCAATTCGTGGTCAGGGCACAGGCCAGGGTTGTGGGCTCCATCCCCAGTGGGGGGCCTGCAGGGGTCAGCCAGTCAATGATTCCCTCTCATCATTGATGTTTCTCTCTCTCTACCTCTCTCTTCCTCTCTGAAATCAATAAAAACACATTTTTTAAAAAAGCTCTATGTAACTTCTCTCTTCACAAGAAGGCTTCATGCAACCAATTCTCTCCTGTGTATTCAAATAAATGCACTTGGGAGCAGAGGGGAGTAGGTGGGAGTGTCTGTAAAGCAGGCGGGAATGACTAAGTCACTCTTCATGGCTGTACCCACACCTTTCCTTGGGTTATCTGTGGGGGGCACTTCTGGATATTTTATCTCTGTTCCACCTGATTGGGCCAGAGAACTGGTTGATTGATCAATGTCTCATTACCCTCCTCAGCTTCTTTCAGCTTCCCAACAGGTGTGTCTCCATCAGGGCCTTCCTCCACGTCCCATTCTCTATGCAGCACAGGATGAGAATGAAGGAGCAGCTCTTCTGAGTGCGTGGAAGCCTTAACTGTACACGATAAAGTTAATATAGCTGTCGCTTCCACACCTTCTTATTTGTGATTATGTTCCAAGTAAGCACAGCAATAGCAGTCTTAGAAACCCTGTGGCAAAACTGAAGAGAGAGCTCTTCCCTGATGTAATATTCTGAAATAATGTTTCACAGGTTATTACCGAGGGTGTGGATAGTAATACATCATGCTAGAAAATTCTATTGCGTTCTGCAGCAAGGCAGCATGAATTTGTTTATACTGTTCTTTCAATTATCTCTTTTGTCCTCACATTTTAATCCTGAGGTTAGAGTCCCAAGGGGAGGACCACAGTCTTAAAAATGTGGGTTTAAGGAAAATGTAGGTGACCTATCCACCCTTTTTTGCTGAGGCAAACATCAAATGTGTTTTCAAATATCATTTGAGACTTTGAAGACTATTCAGTCAACACACTCAGGAAGTAAGTTCCTAAGCAACGTTTTCAGAAAGGGCGTAATTTAAGTACAAGACTTTTCATGCCATGCATTCATTTATTCATTCATTCTGGAAATAGTTACTGAGCTTTACTATGTAACTGGTGTTGGTTTAGGCAATTTGGATAAATTGGTAAGAGTTCCTACTCTCATGAGTCTGTATGCAACTATGGTGTAAGGAGGTGAGGGTCAGAAATCAGACATAAAGACAGATGGCGCACAAGTAAGTAAGTGGCATTGCTAGGTTCTAGGAAGAAAATAGAAGAGCGTGTGTGCTATTTCTCATCCGGGCTCAGGAGAGGAGTGTTTTGGGGTCTGGGCAGCCAGGGCAGGTGGCGCAGATGTGATGAATAGAAAGGAGGAGACCTGTGATGATCCAGGGACGATGAATTTCAGGTGGAGGCAAGGGCAAGCCCTGAAGGTGCTCACGAGCTTGAATGCACAAGGAAGGGACAGAGGGTCCTCTAGAATACGAAGTGGAAGTAGTGAAAGATGAGTTCAGAGGAGGAGGAAGGGCTGGAGCACGTCAGGTCTGTGGGCCATGGCAGAGCTCTGATTGTATTTTGAGTGACATAGGAAGCCACTGGGATGTTGGAAGCGAGAGAGTGACGAGATCTTATTGATGTGTTTACATGATCACGAGTTTGGTGACCATTTAACAGGAGGGGACCAGAGGCAAAGCAGGAAGCTGCGTGCTGGGGGTGGGGCATCACAATCTAGGCAAGGATGATGGCGACTCCCACCAGCGTGAGAGAATCAAGAAGGAAAGACACCGTAGGAGATGGGGTCTGCTTGTCTAGAAGACCCAGGCAGAGGACTTGCTGAGAATTAGGTAGAAGGCTGAGGGCAAGAGAGGACTTGAAAGCGGCTCTTTGGGCTCTAGTTTGAACAGCCATGTCCGTGGTGGGTGCATTTACTGAGAAGGGTGATACCATATCAGGAAGGGGCAAGCAAGATAGGTGGGAAGAAGGGGATCAATGAGGGTAAGTGGAACACTGAACTCAATCCAGAAGGGCTGCTTGTGCACTGCCAGTGACAACCCTTTTTAGGGGTTAACGGCATCCTTGTATTTTTCCTATGGTTCAGGCCAGAGAAATCCCTAATGCTTTTTTGTCCCCATGGAAACAGTTGGGACATTCCTGTAGAACATAGAATGAACTAGTCCCAACCTAGTCCTTATGCTCTAGTTCCATCAACCGCTTGGGGATCTGAACTCTCCCTGAGCACAGCACCCCATCTCACAGCCCCGACCCAGCCCTTCCCTGGCCTGTTATTTCTCACTCCTGTCTCTTACTCCCCAGAACAATTTCATTTTACATGCATTCAATTTTAGATTTTAACTACCATTTAAGGCCCTAAGGGGGTATTTTCAGATCACACAATTTGTAATTGATTCAACCATTATATATTGATCATTTTTATGAATCGCATTGTGCTTGGCACTAAAGAAGAAATTTTTACTTGTGTAAGCATAGCTGTTGCTCTTCATGAAGATAGAATAGAACTGAAGATAGAAAACACAGTCACATGAAATAACTAAATAAAAATATTAGATAACTAAGCTTTGTGGAAACCATGGGGCTAAATTAATCATCCAGCTTGATACTATTACTGACTTATTTCATTATGGTTACGGTGATGTGATAGTAATCCTGATCTTCTCTTATGAATTCAAACTTTACTAGTAATTCAAATTATTAGTGTGTTGCTTAAGTGCATTGGGTTTTATATAATAGTTTAAGCCCTTACTGTGCCACTGGCAGTGACCATAGGCAAATATCTTATCTTCCAAATTTTATCAGCCTCCTCTGTAAAACGGGAATAATAATATAACCTATTCATATGGTTTTGGGGACAAATATATGAAGAAAATTTGACACATGGTAAGAATTCGGTAAGAATTTGCTTTCCTCCTCCCCCTACTTCTCCTGCTGCTTCTCTCTCACCTCCTTCTCCTCCTTCCTCCTCTTTCTCCTCCTCTCCTCCTCCTATTATCGTTGTCATTTACTGGCAGGAGTATAGCATATAACAAGAGTGTCTGGGCACACATCAGTCCTTGGAGCAGTTCAAGTTGGGGGTAAGGTGGTAATCAAAGGTTTATTGCTACCCAAGACCATGCCGCAAGGGAAGGATGATGACCTTGTGGGAAATGGTGAAAGAATCGGGAGACAGCAAAACAACCTGGCTGGTGATGGAGCTGGTCAGCATCCTTCCAAAGAGCTGCACCAGAGGAAAGGAAGTGACAATCATGAAGCTGGGTCAGAGCACTTTAAAGTTATGGCTTGACTAACGGGGTTTCTGGGTTACACTCTAGAGACCTAAGTATGAAGAAATGATTAAGAGTAGTGTACTCATTAGCTGCAGAACGGATTCCTTCTCCTGAGCTAAGACTAAGTCTACCACCAAGACTTTGACACTTTTTTTCTTGAAAGACTAGTATGTAATAGCATTTATCTTCCCCATCTGTCATCTCCTCTTCTGGCCATTGCCTTATTATTGGGAACTAGAAGAAGTTTGCCATCCAATCGTTTTATGACATTTCTATCTATAAATGGCACCTTCCCAGTCACTTCCTTTTTTAAAAAATATATGTGTATATATATTTCTTTGTTGATTTCAGAGAGGAAGGAAGAGGGAGAGGGAGAGAGAAACATCAATGATGAGAGAGAATCATTGATTGGCTCCCTCGCGCACACCCACTGCTAGGGATCAAGCCCACAACCCAGGTATACGCCCTTGTCTAGCATCGAACCTGGGACCCTTCATTCAGCAGGCCAGTACTCTATCCACTGAGCCAAATAGGCTAGGTCCCCTGTCACTTCTTGATGGTTGAGGAATCGGAAAGTAAGTGACTCATTCCTCATTTGTTAATGCAAAACCTTTTTGTTTTTTAATCATTTTGAGACAGTCATGGGGAGTTATTTAGCTCCACAGATTCTTACAAGTCATGTGCCTTCCTCAGCAGAGGATGCAGAGTAACCAGTTGAATTATGCAGAGTTAGGTTCAAAAGTCAATCTGGATTTGCAGGTGCTGCGTGAACAGTTCAGTGCAGGCGCACTGAAGCACATTTTCTGCAAATAATACTGTGCAGTTGCAGGAAACAGCCTCCATAGAAAGAGACGTTATGCTATATGATTAATACTCAAGTGCTCTATAAACGGGCAAGCAATCTACTGATTGAGATGGAGCATTGCCCGTGGGTAATATCATGTGACCACAGGTGGACCCATCCAAGGATAATGAGGAGTTCCTGTTGATGCCATGATTAAAAGGGACCTTATTTTTGCAAATAATGGGGTCACTAAGTGCTAGTCTGTAAATATCTTAGTGTTAATCCTGTACATGCCTCACAGGTTTCCATGTTTTGTTAATTTCGATGATGAGAGCAATGTCAGTAAACTTTAAATCCTGTGAGCATGAAATGCCAACCATTTCAGAGAGCCACAGAAGTATAAGACACAATACATAAGAGTTCTCAAGGTTGTGTTCTTTTTTTTTGTATTGACACCCAGCGTCCTATATAATAGAAGGCTAATATGCAAATCAACCAGACATCTGAACGACCGGTCGCTATGACGTGCACTGACCACCAGGGGCTAGGCACTCAACACAGGAAATGCCCCCTGGTGGTCAGTGTGCTCCCACAGAGGGAGCACTGCTTAGCCAGAAACCGGGCTCATGGCTGGTAAGTGCAGCAGTAGTGGCTGGAACCTCTCCTGCCTCTGTGGCAGTGCTAAGGACCACTTGGGGGATGTTTGACTGCTGGCTTAGGCCTGTTCCCAGTGGGGAGCAGGCCTAAGCCAGCAGTAGGACATCCCCTGAAAGGTCCCAGACGGCCAGAGGGTGCAGGCCCAGCTGAGGGACCCCCCCTCCAGTGCACGAATGTCATGCACCAGGTCTCTAGTGAGATAATAAAAGAGGAAAGTATTGTAGGAGATGGCATCTGCATGTGTAGGAGACTTGAAATCCACAAACCTGGAAGCCTGTGAGGCATGAACCACTGTGCTAAGTCATGGGACTCTGCAGATGTTTCTCTTTTTTCTGACTTGCCATTGACGGGCAGAGTAACTGCTTCTGCCCCATGTGAGGGAATCTGCTGCCATTTCTTTTACAGTCAACATCATAGCAACAGAGCTGGGCTGGCAATCTCAATCAGGCATCCATACGTACAAACAGTAGTGTTGAAAAGGAATGGAACTGCAGGCAGGTGGCAGGAGGGGCAGGAGTCTGTGGCTGGATGCCTACATGCTGTGGCCTGACTCGGGCACAGGTGTGGGAGTGGGACCAATCAGTGGGGCCAAGGGCACAGTTACCAGGTCTGCCAGCCCACGATGCACTGGGGTAGGGACAAGTAAGGGAAACAGGTGTATTCAAGGAAAGGGAGAGTCCAAGAACTTGCAGACGTTTTAAAATGACCATAGACACTTCAAAGATTTACACTGTCCCCTGGACAGGTTTTCTTGGGGATAACAAGTGAATAAAGTTTTGTTCATGGATCTCATAAAAGGACACTGTGTGATAGAAAAGATGGTGGCCTCACCAACATATGTACACAAAGTGCAGTGATAAAGTTCATAGGGATGTTGACTACAGAATTTCTGCGTGCTAGCACCAGAGTATATTTCAGGGCCCTAGCTAGTTTGACTCAGTGGATAGAGTGTCAACCTGTGGACTGAAGGGTCCAGGATTCAATTTTAGGTAAAGGCATGCACCGGCTTGTTGCAGGCTCCCGGCTCTGGTCGGGATGCATGCAGGAGGCAACCAATCAGGGTATCTCTCTCACATCAATGTCTTCCTCTGTCTTTCCCTCTCTTTCCACTCTCTAAAAAAATTAATGGAAAAATATCCTCAGGTGAGGATTAATAAAAACAGAGTATTTCAGGAGGAAAAAACACAAAAAATTCTACAATTTGCTAAAGCTTTATTCTAAATATACAAGCCTCTTATGGATTAAAGTGAATCTGGGAAAAAACTTTAAGACTGTAGAAAAATTAATGGACTGTGTACATCCTTCAGCCAACCCTCCATGAATATTCTATTTCATGATAAAATATTTGTAAAAGACTTGAGCATCGAAGAGATCAGGTCCTGTTCTTTGACAAGAACCAGGAATAAAACTAATGTTTGTTGGTTTGGGACAGGTCTTTAGGTTTTTAAACTAGTTTTGTGTTTAGTTCTTTTTTAAAAAAAATATTTTTCTTGATTTCAGGGAGGACGAGAGAGGGAGAGAGAGATAGAAACATCAATGATGAGCATCATTGATTAGCTGCCCCCAGCATGCCCCACATGGGGATCCCGCCTGCAACCCGGGCATGTGCCCTGACCTGGAATTGAACCATGATCTCCTGGTTCATAGGTAGGCGCTCAACCACTGAGCCAGGCCGGAGATCAGTGTTTAGTCCTTAGACAAAATAAATAGTGTTCCTCTCCATATAGTCACCAACTTCAGACAGAAGTAAACACAGGATGTTGTTTATAGAGAGAGGATGGATACCTCTGAGGATGAAAACTGGTTGTTTTTGAGTTTCAGTGAGAGAGCCTGCTAGCGAGCATCCACTTGCTACTGTTGAGCCCTCATCCTTGCACCTAAAGTAATGAGAGCAATTGATTTTCATCATCAATATTTCTTTGCAGGTGTTTAAATCTTATGCGACTTAAGAAAGGAAAAAGGAATGTGAATAGAATGAGTAAGGTCAAGTGTGGGTGTTAAGAAACCTCATTCTTACACTGCCTGTTCTTAAATCATGGTTTCCTAGGAGGGTAGGAATATGCCTTTGTTGATAACGTCATTCTATCTTTGCCTTCTTCGTGTCGTCTTCATTAACATTTCTCTCTTATGGACCTGGAACAGGCTCATTCAGTCACACACTTAGAGACTCGTGAGCTGCAGGTGCTCTGTTCTTCTCTCTGCGGTTAAGGGATGTAGGACAGAGGCTGTGAGGTGAATGAGTAAAAGATAATTGCATGGCGTCCTTAATAGGAAGCCAGGTTAACCAGCTTTTTAGTGTTCTTCTGCTTAAGAAGCCGCATTTAATGATTGTGGCATTATTCCTGCTGCTACCTAAAAAAACAGGCAATTACAAAGAGCTGCGGCAGGCCTGTCAAGGATTGTCCTGCCTCAGACAGGATGTCAGAGACCTACATGGGAAGGAGAGCAGCATCCAATCAAAAGTGCGTGGCTGGGGAGGACCCGCAAGAAGGGACCCTGTGGGGGATTTGTTTTCATTTTCAGAGACAGATCCCCAGATACTCTGTGCCTAGAAAGAGGGACCTCATGGTGAGAAGTCACGCCCTTCAAGTTAGAGTTAGCTCATTAAGACCAACTACCCGAAAGCATGCACAACTGTTCATTTCCAGTTCACTCAACCTACTACAGAGAGCACGGTGTGCCCGTTGGAGTGCCCTGTGTAGAGAATAGAAGCTAGTCTCCTGTGCCTTCCCTTTTTAGGCCTTTCCCCCCCACATCTTGTGCTGTGATTTGAATGCTTACCCAGCAACCCAAGCTTTCAAAGACCACCTCTGCCCGGCCACCTCCTGTCTTCTTTTCCTTCGTTACCGTGCATAGCCATGGATGGTTAGATGTCCATACGGTTTTCCAGTTGGTCCTTTGATTTTGTTTCTCTTACAGAAAATACACTTAACCTTCCCTTGAATGATGTATTAGAAAGGGCAGAGTAGGGTCAGAGCCATGAATAACATTTCTCCAAAATCGTTAGTCAGTTGCACACCAGTTCTGCTTGCAGTAATAATTTTAAGACATAAGATGTGGTAAACAGTGAAACACTCAGCAACAAGCCCTGAATTTTCTCCAACTGGAGCATCCTGTTCTTGAAGTGTTGATGATTTACATGATGGGATTTTCCACTACTTAGAATAAGTCCAGCCAGTCCGGTCTCCCACAGTGACAGAAACCTACGCTAAGTCCTGTGCCTGCAGCCCAGGGGACTACATTGGGTCCCTGTGCGTCTGTGCAGGCCTCCTCTGGCACAGGCCGCCCACCCTCCTGGAAGTCTTTTCCCTGAGAATGACTATTGAGTGTTAAGACGTTAGGGGAGAGATGAAAGTAAGTAAATCCTAGTCCCTGTTCTCACTATTGCACCTCCTGCAGAACTACCAACATTCTCCCAGAAACCTCTTCTCCATTTTGCAGAAGTGGATGGAAGACAGATGGGGGAGGAAAAGCACAGTCCACATCCTCCTTGGCCAACATCTGGCTTCGTGCTAATAAGTGTTATAGGCTGGCCGTTCACTTGGTTTTGCCGAGTCCTAGCTAGAAGAGGGAAGGCTAAGTAGTCCCGTGAGCTGTTACTTTGTCACTCATTAGGCTCAATTAGGTCGCTATGGCACTGAGGGACACAGCGAGATGAATGCTACCTTAAAACCATTGAGCAGGGTGGCTCTTGATTTCCCTGAACAGCCATGGAGGACTCGCTGGGCAGGAGTGAATCTGGGCTTTGGCTGTCAGTCAGCAGAAACAGGCTCATTGGGAAGTAATCTTTGGTCCACTGGGATGGCGCTCTCATTAACCAAGGCTCTGGGAAATCAGTTCCAGGCCATCTCCCAGGGAGGCTTAAATACCCTCAAGTCACAGTGATAGGAAGTCATGTTCTAATTAAAAAATGAGATCATGGAGTCACAGTTTAGCTAAATTAGCAATGTATTGAACACATTTCAATTATTAACCAATCTGAGCTGTGACTTAATATTTGTGGTGTTAATGAAAAAACCCAATGAAACCTGTAGAGAATTTTGTGAGTTTATTTGAGCCAAACTGTCGACATATGCCAGGAAGCAGAACCTCAATGAATTGAGATAATGCTCCGGAGAATGGGAGTTCAAACCGTGTTTTTATAAATTTATCATCAAAAGGAAAATATGTAAGTGGGTTACATGAAATTCATTGGTGATAGATTAAGGAGGTGGGATAAAGCAAAGCGGGGAAATCTCTGGGATAGGGTAAAAGGTGAAATGATAGACATATGCTTCTTTTACATAGATGCCTACAGGATTGTTTAACAGTTGACATTAACTTGATAACAATAACAATGAGGGAATGTCCTGGTACCATTTGTTATGCCCTGAGGGATCTGGGAAGAAAGGGAAGTTACAAGTTACCCAGACAAATACGTTATCTTAGAGGTTTAATTTTCAGACCATCTTTTGTGGTTACTTTAGGTCTCTGAGTTTGCAAAACTGCCATGCAGGCCTCCACTGAGCTTTGGAAGTGTTTGTCTGATAGACTTTGCTTCCTGAAGAAGTCCTGCTTAAATAGAGTAGGCTTAATGAACTATTTTCAAAAGTCCTATTATTAAAAGGGTAGACTCTCCCTTACAAGTAAAATCATAGTAAAGTTTGCTTTCAGGTAAAATCCGTGATATTTAAGAGTTCAGTTTTTGTAAGTCCACTTTCCAGTTTCTTTTTCTCATAAGAGTTTACCTCTGCTTGTTTCTTTTTTGTGTGATACTGATGATATCTGATGCACGCATTTTGTTTTCATCTAGGAAGGTAATTTGCCAGGTAAGTGAAGCTGTCAAATGCTTGATTTTAATTAATTCTCAAAAACAGTGCTTTTCAGCAGGAAATTATCTTTTTCCTGTATTTCTGGTCAAAGAGAAGTTTGCTCTAATAGTACAAGAATTACTTATTCTTGAAAAAAAAATCAAGAATTGTTCTTGTCATTGTTTATTACTAAAAGTTGATGGGTGACCCATAAATGACTAACCCTTTATGCATTCTTTTTCCTTATTTTATAGTCAAAGAACTGATATTCAAAAGAGAGAATTGCTGGTGGGGCATGTTAGCGCCTGGGGGCCTAGCTGAGGCACGGTCACCATAGCAACTACCCCAGGCTGACTTCTTCCCCAGGAGGTTTGGCTTGTGGTCAAACTCTGATTGTTAACTGTGGCATGCAGTGGGGCAAGTCAGAAAATTGATCACATTCCACCAGTTTTCAGCTTCTGACTTGTTACACTTAAGAGGAAGGTGTAGATAATGAGAGAAGCATGCCATCCGGAATTTAGAGGGAAGCCATATGTTTGTTCATGCTACAGCTCAGAGCAAGATGGCAGCCTCATACTCTACAGCACCTGGCACATCCCACCTAGCACCTAACTGGGGTGCCCACCCCTCAAGGCAGGAAGCTAAATTTGTGTGATTTTCTTACTGCCTTAGTTTACAATAGTTATTTGTAGATTTTTTTCCCAAGGAATCATTGAACTTGATTGTGGGGGGGACAGGGGTGGGGAAATTTATGTATGCTAAACCTTTTTTATAAGAGCTTTTGGTTTATTGTCTTCGCCAGAGTTCAAGTGCGAACAAGCCATGAGGTAGACACTTCCCTGAAGCCCTTGCCACTGGAGGGTGCCAGCAAGTGGGCCCTCCCTGCTCCCCAAAACATGTGATGTCTCCATGAGAACAGCCTTGGGTGGACGGGCTCTATATATCCGAGATTCTGCTCCTTTGAAGTTCCATCTGTGATTTATTTTTTAATTTATTGGGGTGACATTGGTCAACATGAGCATATAGGTTTCAGGTGTGGGTTTCTATGTTACAAGATCTGTCTATTGTACCGGGTGCCCACCCCCCAAAGTCAAATCTTCTCCCTCTGTGATTGCTGAGATGAAGTCCTGGTCCCTGGATGGTTTAGGTGAGGTCAGTATACCTTCGCCACAATGTTCTACCCCGGCCAGTGTCTGTCTGTCATGGCTCATTTTGGTGACAGGGCAAATCAATCCATCTGCGCTTTTACACACTCTACTGAAAGGAGGGAAATAAAAGTTACGTGTGAAAGGAAATACACCGCAGATAGGAGGAGGTTGTGCAGAAGTCAGCAGATGGACAGGGGTCATCCTGGGAAGGGCCTAAACTCATTTTGGCTTCATCAACACACCTTGTTCGTGGTCGGGGCGTTTAGTATGCGCTGTGGCTGCCGCTGTTTGAAGAGTCTGATGTGTGACCTGGATGTTATTGTTGTTCACTCTAATCTGCTCAGTTATCTCTTGGGGTTTACATGTGTCTCTGGGAATGATGAAGCACCGCCTTCTGTTGGCATATTGAGTAGTTGCAACGATTTGATAAAATGCTAATTGATAATAATGACAAGCTGAGTCGCTGCATCGATAGGAATTTATTTCATGGTTTTGTGAACCTCATTGGAGAGATTCTTTTTAATGAAAAGAGGAGTGGATTATTAAGGAAGAATCCTAGGAAGAGGATATGTAAGAGTAAGAATCCCTCCTATCACACATCTTAGATGGGAGGATTATGGTGGAAGGCACAACAGTTTTATAGTTTTATGCCTAAGAATAGCATCAGAGGTCATAAACACTTCCTTCTAATTCTGAGTCTAAATGCAAAGCACTCAGGACAGAAAACTTTCCTAAATATCATGCAGAGAATACAAGTTAATAACTTCATTATCTGTGTCTTGAGACACTTATTTTATACATTCTCTTAGGCTACATTATCAAACTTCTCAGAACAACAATGAGTAGAAAAGGAGAGAAATGCCTGAGGGAGAGAGTCACGCATAGAGCACTAGAATATTCCCTGGGCCTAAGGTCAGAGGTCAGACGGATGCTCATAAGCACAGTGGGAGGAGTGAGTCAGGACATTGCAAAGAAGAGTTGACTATTATTTAAATAGCAACCAAAAGGTCAGCCTCACTCCAGGAGCCACCTAATACTAGTACTTTTCTTGCCATTTTTCCTTGATTTCTACATCTGATATGATTTTATTTATGTTCTCAAAGCTGATGCTTTTGCTCATAAATTTTTATTTCTTGTTATTCTTCGTGATTTAAAAATTTTCTTTCACCAGACAACTGTTTTTTTCTGTCATTTATTTTTTTAAATGTTCTATCTGTTAACATGGTTTAGAAGTGTTTGGCAATGCAGTAGGATGAGTGACACCCTCCCACCTTGCCCTCCATCTTCCTCTCCACTCCTTCCAGGGACATTTTTAAGTGCAGATGCAAGTAAAGAAGCATTGGTTTACCTCTCCCTCTTCCCTTTCCTCTCGTATTGTTCAGTTGAGGAGACTGGACTGGAATCAGACTGACTTGGGTCTGAATTCTAGTTCTCAGTTTCTTCCTCTATAATAGGAGCTAATAATGTTACCTTCATGGGGTTCTTCGGAAGGTTAAGTGAGAAAAAGACCATGAAAACTTGATTGCTGCCCAAGCATTATAAGAGAGGCGCCCCAGTCCGGCCGGTGGTGCTCAGTGGTTGAGCATTGACCCATGAACCAAGAGGTCACCAGTTTGATTCCGGTTTGGGGCAGATGCCTGGGTTGTGGGCTTGATCCCCAGTCAGGAGGCAGCTAATCTGTGTTTCTCTCTCATCAATGTTTCTATCTTTCTATGCTTCTCCCTTTCTCTCTCTCTAAAAATCAATAAAAACATATTAAAAAAAAAAAAGAAGAAAAAAAGGAGAGACACCTTCTGCTCTAAAAACTTTACTCACCAGTATCACCATAGTCACACAGTGTGTGTGACCAAACCTTAGGACAGATGGACTGATTTCTAATTCTGATTTTAATTGTTTCTTACAGTTGGTTGACTTGTACCAACATATCCTTAAAGGCAGTACAGTGCTAGAGACGTTATATATGATGTTAGCCTTTTAACAAACTTATTTTTTTTTGGTGAGGGAGGGGGGGTGACAGAACTTCAGGGGCATTGGCCATGTGAAACCATTAACCTCTGGCTAAGAAATGCCTTCCAAGTGCATTTCATTCACTATTCAGCCTACACATTAGGACTCCTTTAGCGGACGGGAGGACTTTCACCACTCATAATCTGTGTCTTGAGACACTTAATATATACATTCTCTTAGGCTACGTTATTAAACTTCTCAGAACAATAACGAATAGAAAAGGAGAGAAATGCCTGAGGGAGAGAGTCACACACAGAGCACTAGAATATTTCCTCGGCCTGGGGATACAGAGAATTCCCTCTGCAGGTTTTCTAAATCCTATGCAGAGACGTGCTTTCTTCTCACACATCATGTTTTCATTGATGTAAACGTGCTTTGTGGCGTTTGAGAAAGGTGACAATTAGCTTTGCTTTTATTTGCTAACCCACTGGTTACAGGGTTTGCCCTTGGCCCTTCAGTGCTCACTGAATCTCGCAGGCGTATCTTAAGCTAAAGGACAGGGTATATGCGTAGCCTCTCACCTGCTGTCCAGTACCCAGTGGTTATTCATCCATCAGGACCCTCCTGGCCAGAAGTGAGACATCTCTTACTTCCTTCTTCTCTCTGAGGAAGACTAGGCATGTCCTCACAGCCTTCCGTCAGACTTCGGAGTTTCTTTGGCAGCAGAGCATGAAAACTCCAGCTTTCAAACTGTACGGTGCTCACTGTTCTTTATGACTCTTCCTCTCTTACAGGTGTTTGCCATGAAATGCAAATGTCCAAAATATCCTCTGCCACTACCCATTCTTGTCTATCCAGCCATGTCTGTCCTCCCATCTGTACTGCACACCAGGACACATAGTGACTGAATGGATGTAGGGAACAGGTTCTCATGGTGTGGCTTGGGAAGGACCCAGCTTTGGTGTCCATGACATTAGGACCGTAGCAGAGGTGCCCACCTCAGCCTTAGATCATCAACCCAGGAGCAAATAGCAGTCTCTTCCCAGAAAGTCTCTGGCTTTTGACTCAGCCCTTTTGTTTGTTTTCTCATTCCTCCATGACATTGAAAAGCCCCAACTACCGAGCTGTATAAAATAAAGCTAAGAGTTTCATGTCGCAAAAAAGTGTCCTGTTATCTCGTTCCCATGAGGTGAACAATCTGAACATTTGACTGTGTCTCCTTCTAGAACTGGTAATCCTCACAGACGTATATACGCATGTGCCTCTATGTATTTTATTGTTTTAAAAGCCAGATCCATCATGAACATCATACCTGAAATCTCGCCCATTATGTGTAGCCTATGCCCAGCGGGCAACAGTTGAACTCTGCATTATCATTTCCCAGCCATTTTGTTCTTGTTGGACACGCCCGTTGCTTATCAGTTTTCGGCCCTTTGAGATGATGTGCTGAGATCACGCTTGTGCTCTGTCCTGCGCCGTCTGCAGTGGCCTCCGTGGGGTAGACCATCACATTTTTGGGGCCAAAACATTCACGCACTTGGAGATGTAATAGGTGCAGCCAAATTGCCTGTTTAAAGGAAGCAGGAGGGATGGATGACTCAGCCCTCTTGCATTTACTAGGTGCTTGCAAGTTTTTGCCTTTAGTTTGATTTTTTTTTTTAATGTATTTGTTTCTTCCTTTGCATTTTAATGGGATACTGGACAGGAGTATACTGGCCACGGGGTCCAGGCTATACCTACGCTTTGGAAGTGGATGCCCAGCCAGTATGTTTAATATTGCTTGGCTACCAGGAACCCTTCTACCTCCAGGGGGAGAAAGTTCTCGATGCACTTACTGCGATTTCAGCAGAGGAAATTGTTTTGATACATATTTACAGCTCCATCCCTCGCCTGAAATAAATACATGCACTTGCCCGTAGCTCTTGAGTAGAAATTGAAGGATGAGAGAGGTGGAAGCAGATAGCAGTCAGAGTTGTCTCTTTCTTCCCTGAGAAGTGTGGGGAGAACTAGAGAAAATATTTTGCTTGTGTTGCCAGAGCAGAGAATAGGGCTATTGTTGTCAAGACGGAGGTGAAAGCAAGAGTCCCGCTCGGTGGTAGACATTCGACAGCCACCTCCAGAGAAGTCTGCGAACTCCCCTTCAGTCTCTGGAAGCCCACGTGGTTTCTGCGAAGCCTTAGCATTTGCCCGTGCGAATGATCTCTTTGTTTGTACAGCTCCTGGTGTACTGTTTGAACGGGGACAAGTGATTTATTCTTGTTCTTCTGTTTTCAAGTCCACGAAGATAGGATAATTTCCACATAATTGAAACCGGAGCGTGGCTGCTGAAGTAGAGTTTGCCGAGTGCTTAAGAAACCCTCGAGGGAGAGGCGGTGTTGGCATAAATTAATGCCTTTCAATTTGCATTTTGTAATGTGCTTTTAATTTTACTCTTAAAGCTGAATATGAATTGATGCATTTTTATAACTTCTGTCTTTTAGATTTCCACTGCTTAGCATACAAGATGGCTTAGGTAAACAGTGGTGAGAAAGCATGACATCCCTGGTTGATAATGTCCTTTTCCGTGGCGGTGTGTATATTCTAATTTTAATTGCTAATCACTCACGTATATGAGTGGTCTTTAATAATAAAAAGTATTAAAATATGTGGAATTGTAGATGTTGTATTTGAGGTGTGTCTTGAATAAGTGTTTGGGTCTCTTCTACTGCTGGACTCTGAAGCGTTACAGTATCAACATACATCTTAAGTACCAATACTTGGAACAGTTCTACACAGAAATGCCTAAAACCTCAAAGCCTTTTACGTTTCAACAGAGGGAGCATCATGATTTTCTCACTCAACTCCACAGGGTTTTCTCAGTAGAGTGGACACGAAGTCAGTTATCCAGCAAGTTCCTATTACAGGAAAGATGTTCAAAGAATTCTTCCACAAGACTCCTCATGCCTGCGCCTTCAAACAGCGCCTGCATGGGTCAGTGACCCAAAATGATAAATTATGTGGAAGGGAGTGAGAATTCGATGGCTTAACAAGGAAGTGGCCAGGTTGCCTGGACGCTGAGGTGGCTGGATATAGAGCTAGTGCTTATAAAGATACGGCCTTTTCTCCTTTAATAGCTGGTTTTGTGGATTTCCTAGAAATATCTGCTTTCACTTTCTTACTGCTTTCCTGAGTTTGCCAATAACCAAAAGAGATATAATACTGGAATGTAGCTGTGTAGAAAAAAGCATCCAGTAGGATACTTGTCTTGGGGCACTAAACACAATGCACTGTACAGAGGATGTGGTGTACAGTTGTACACCTGAAACCTGTATAATTTTATTAACCAATGTCACCCCAATAAATTCACTTATTTAGAAGAAGAAGAATTCTGTAGGATGGGGGAAAGTGAAAAGGGAATAAAGCATCCACGGTAAAAGCCTCCCGTTCCTTTTTCTCATCCATGGGCCACACCGGGCAGGCAGCAAGCACTCCCTTGTTCTAGCGCATGTGAGAGTCTTGATATGACCTCTCCCTGTCCACCCTGGGGGTGTCTGAGCCCACACTACTAAAATATGCACATGCGAATCCCTTAGTTTCTACAGCTCCTGATGTACTGTTTGAACAGTCAGGCTTAGCCCTACCCACTCCCACTCCCAACCCCTCTCTCTCACTGTTGTCCTAGTTCCTTCCAAAATGCAAATCTGATCGCTCTTCATTAAAACCTTTAAATGGCTCATAACAACAGCAACAACAAATCAATACAGAGGTTTTATTGCATGCCAGACCCTGTTCAAAGGACTTTACATACGTTAAGTCATGATTATGGCTTAGTAATAAAGCTGACATTAATTGAGCCCTTTGACCAGACACTGTTCTAAGCACGTATTTTACAATGTTAACTCACCCCAAAAAAACACCCCATGCATAAGGAATGTTTATTGTACTCTTGTGGGAACTGAATCACTAAAGGTTAACTAAGTGGCCCAAAGTCAAGTCTAGTAAGTGAGGCTGCAGCTTTCAAACCCAGGCACACTGGCTCCAGGCTCCCTGTTCTGAGTCCCGCTCAGACTGCCCTTCCTCATGAGCTCCTGATGTCGGAGCCCAGCTCAGCACTCATCCGGGTCCCTGGTCCAATCTCAGATTCCAGTAGCATGGTTCTCCTGGCTTACCATTCTGCCACATCGAACAAAACAGGCGCTCCCAAACGCGGGTCCTTCTCAACTAGCTGGCGTCACTCACACTCTCCGTTCCTTCCGCAAAACATCTGTCTGAGGCCTGTGACCTAGAACACCCACTCACTCAAGGTTGCATTCTGCTAATTCTATTTACTTTTGTTCCCCCGGCCAAAATGCATGCCTGAAAAAATCAGTTGTGGTTATTCCCACACACTTGTGGGCTCGTTGTACCTCTTACTATACACATCTAATTTAACTGAATATTACACAGACCCGTGGAGTGTGAGTAAGAGAAACAGTCAACTGTTTTGAAAACTAACACGTAATGAGTTTTTCCTTTTAAAGGGCTGTCAAATGTGGTGAGACAACTGTGAAAGCCTGGGGAAGAGCCGGAAAAGCCTAGGAGTCTGTACTCCGATTTCGTCGAGAGAATCTTCACGTTTTCACTCCAATGGAAAGAGACCAGCACTGGGGATTATAAACAGTGTAGTGTGAGTGTGGTGTAGACAGGATCTCAGAACTTCAATTCATGGGTTTATACTGAAAGGGAATGGCTTCAAATCTCAAAAGAGCAGTGAATTAATGGTGCATTATGTTTTATCATACAGTGATATGATTAAGAAATGGTGATCTTTTTGGTATAATCCCATGCAGTGCCAATTTAAAAAGAAATTAACGGTAATCTGGATTGTGTGTGATGAGAGAATTTCTAATCTCTTTGAAATTTGGTGCTGTATAGCTCATCACATCAACAGCTAGGCAGACTACAGTGTCAGGGGTCTTCTGATTTTAACCCATGAGGTGCTTTCTGGTCTTGCATTTTCTACCTTTGAACTTGGCTTTCCTTTTGCCTGAAATGGCTTTTCTTTTTCCTAATCTTTTTTTTTACCAACTTCAGTTCATCTTCTAGTGTTAGATATCACCCACTCTGCAATTTCCCCCAGACCTCCCAAGACTGTCCACCTATTCCTCTAAATGTCTGTTAGAAACAACTGCACCGAGGAAAAAATTGGAATTAGAAGTTTAGAGGAAATGATGAGTGTATCTGCTCCTCCTTTTCACAGTTTATATGCTAGCATGAGGAAGATGCTGGAGGACAGTTTTTTAAAGTATAATTATAAAGATAAGTCATCAACGTCTTTAGTCCTAGCATCCTATCCAAAATAAATCTATGCGACAATCGCAAACTTGACCGTGACCTGCAGACTCTCGTGGTGCCTAGGCTAGAACCCATAGGACAAGGGAACCACACAGAATTTTGACTTGGGAATGATCAGCTCCAAATATGTGGTTTTTGCCTTTTTGTTTTTTAGGGATTGTGGTGAAGCCGATCATTTGTAGGAGAGAAAGTGGTTAGTAAGACATATGCAACCGCAAGGCAGGTCACTGAATATAAAACACAACCGAGAGGGTAGAAAGCCAAGTAGGTGTAGGTGGCCGCCGAGGTTTCCATGGTAAACCTATTTCATCTAATCAAGGAGGTAATTTGTAATCCTGAAGAGAATGTAATTATGAGCATTTATTTTCTAAGTGGGATGGTTTTTGATAAGAGTGAAACAGGAGTGCTTTTATTAGAATGAGATATATATCCAATCAGAAGGCACAGAGATTATGCTAATTGCGTGGTTCTGGTGCTTAAACGGGAACACGTTGTTCTCCTGGACTCATGTTCACTGGCAAGTAGCTCTGTCACCAAGATGTGCTGGCGCCTAAAAGCCGAACCACTACCAGGCGTCGCTTCCCTGGGGGTGCTTCTGTAACGAGCCCCAAGCAGAGGGGAGCGCTGAATATGATTACGTCTCAGAAAGAAGCATTATCCCCAAGGGAAGTGGCCACATTAAGAGCGACTTTCTGTGCCTTGTACCTGAATTGAACTTCACCTGACTTTTCTCCTCCATCATAGAAAAACCAGAGAGAATTGCTGGAGGCTCAGATCACTGATAGCAAATATTCAGGCAGTCATGAAATGACACATCCCAGGAAACTTTATGTCAACTTTATGTTTACAGCAAAGGGACCTGGCTTCATGCAGTCTGACCATAGCCTCCTTCATGCTTTGCAGCCCAGAGCGGTCAGAGGCAAGGGCCCTGCCCCCGTGGTGTCATTCTGTGGAGAGGAAAGAGAAAACCCACTTATGACTTTGAAGCCTTCACTCACCTGTTTGCATTAGGATGCTGTTATCCTAGACATTCTAATATGGGTTTATGAGGCCGGGTGCTGAACACTGAAGCAATTGGGCTTGAATTAGCAAGATCCTTTGTTTGTTACGACATAAAACCTATTTTATTCATATCGACGTTTTATGAAGAATAACCTAGAGTTGCCACATGTGCAGTCTAGTCTGGTAGCTCTTAAGAAAACATATTCTCTCTCCGTAATGCTATTTGAATGAAACTGTTAAAGACATAGTAAGGGATATTCGGTTGGAAAACTGATTGATGAGTAAACTAATCCCTGCTGACATTAAATAGGCGATTCTACTATTTTGCAATAGTGATCATGTAAAACGCAGGATTTTAGTGCACATTTAACAAAGTCTAATTGGTTCTTGTGATGTAGTTCTATATAGAAATGTTATTGGTAGGTTATTAAAACTTTAAAAACGGCAATTAAAAATACGAAATGAAAAGTTTTGTTCAGAAGAGAATGCATCATGCTACACTTGGAAGATCAAAGAGTTTTGTAGTCATTGTAGGTGATAATGAGTAGTTAATAGAGAAACAAATTCTCAAAAAAAGGAAAATTGCAGGCTTTCATAAAGAAGAAAAGAAGGCAAACCGTCATATGCCTTGATGAAAGAGTTGTCTTTGTGTTCTAAAAACATTAAATCATACAAAGGCAGGTTCCCAGAACATTCTACCCAAAAGAGGATGAAAAGTTTCATTCTGATGACCAGACAGGATGGTGCCTTAAATTTTGTCGTTATAGTGGATCCAGGAAAACACTGATTTTGCAGCGGGAGAGTGTCTTCCGAATCTTCATGAATTATGTCAGGAAGAACCCAATAGCCTGGGCCCATCAGTGGGCTCCTCCACTCTTCCGACTTCCTCTCTTAATTTCAATCACAGATGGGGAGCAATGTCTTGCCAAGTTGAGAATGTTTTGTTGTTGTTCTCTTTATTTGATTTTAGGTTCTTCTTGTTGTTGTTTTTGTGTGTGTTTTCTGTTTTTGTTTTTGCATTACCTTTGAAGGAGAGTAAATACACCACCCCAACATATTTCACCTGGGCATAAGGACTATTTTGATTTAGAGGACTGGAAAGACACAAATTTTCATGTGAAAGACATCTTCTGTGTTCTAGAAACAAAGTAATATTCTTGTCACCAAGAACATGAAGTTGAGACCAAGAATATTCCACACAAGCAGACCTTCTAAAGTGATTCCTATCTTCCTTTAGCCTCCCCCCATGATATTCAGTTACTGTACTTCTCCATAATTGCTTCTGTTTATTCAACTACTATACAGCATGTAGGTTCTGCCTTGTCTTTGGGCTTTTTTTCTTCCTTCCTTCTTTCCTTCCTTCCTTCCTTCCTTTTTTGGCGGGGCGCCTTCATTTCTGATGAAGGCTCTGATGTCATATAAAACATATAAATTTATATACATTAAGTCCGCATTTATCATTGTGGATGGATTCTAAAACTTAAAGCAAGCTAATGGATAACAAAATCAATTTTATCATAGGCTAATTGATATAAGCCAGTGTTAAGTTTCTAGGGCACCTCATTAATTTTTATAACAAAACTGTGAATTAAAAATTATTTAAGGATCTGCTGTACTTTTTTCTCTGGTTGATCTGGGTCATGTCCATTTATTTGTCAGGCCCTGATGGAAACATTTCAAGGGAGAAGTGAAAGTTTGCCTCTCCCCACCTTTCTGGTCTGTGGAATAAATACTAGATTTTTTTGGAGATCTGTCTGTGAAGACATTTCCGTAGTGTAACTTAAACAGAAATGATTGTTAATGGGCATCCTCCTGGAATAAACCTTTAACAAATTCTTTGATCAGTACAGTTTCCTGAACCACCAAATGTAAACCGAAGGAAAGGTACATAATTCTGCAACTCATTAAAAAAAAGTTGGTATTTTAAATAATAACAAAAGAATCCGGAAGCTACATGTATAGATCAGGACTGAGGAAAGTCTTAAGCATTGCCAAAGTTGAAAAGAAAATAATGAGATAAAAAATCAATAATAATGTCTTTAGAATGAAACAATTTAAATATATTTATTTTTTTCTGTACAGTTATCATAGCTGGATGTCTTCATTACAGTGACTCATAAAGTATGTCCCTTAATTTATAACATGTCTCAAGGAAATCTAAGGAGACAGACATATTTTTTCTGTAAGTGAAATGGAATTTTCCTTCCATGGTGCCTTCTTTACCTGTTCTTCATAACTTGACTCAACTCTTCAGAATGCCTTTCCTGACTCTTCCATCTAAATTAGTACCATCCTTAGAACACCTATGCAGTTAGCAAAATGTGACACTTACTCATTATTTATTCCTTCATCACCCATTCTTTCCTTGCAGATACTTCCAACTTGTTAAATTTTATCTACAGTAGTTTAGACTGCCATATATATTGTATAGACCACTTTGTTGCTTATGTTTTGAATCGTGGTATAAACTATAATCTTGGTGGAAGGGATGGCATCTCATTCTTTCCTGTGCTCTCACCCACACCATTTATACTGTTTCATGGAGTAGTCATTCAATAGTTGTTTATTGATATCAAGAAAGAAATACCAGCATTTGTACTGTCACAGAATTCATCAGCTTCTCCTCATTCACTAACCATGACACACAAGATAAGGCAGCACAAACTGCCACTCCCTGCTGGGGTACTCAGCAAATCAGATACATGTTCTATACATGCCTGACCCAGCATGGGTGGAACCCAATGATTGCCCAATGTCCTCTTTCTCCAAGTCTCGCTGTCATTGCAGTGATTTTCATGGGCAGCTGAAGGTATTTTTAATATGTATGTTTAGCAGGATAAAACATTCTATATGTCTCGGAATATTGTCACATTTAAGCTCCTCATTGTATAATTGTATTTTTGGAACAAAAATATATCAGACTATGCATCACTAAAAAACAGAACTGTACTAAGAGCATTCATATTAAATTTATAAAATTAATTCTGAACTTTATTGTGAATATGTATAAATCTAACATTTAATTTAAATGAGCTAAATAGATTTGCTCCGATCACCTAGCAACAGCATGCAGTCTATTTAAAAAATGACATTTCATTTTTTTTTCTAGTGAAAAGATGTTAAGACCTATTCTTTGGAAGCGCAAGTAGTCCTGATCCATGGCACAGTGAAAGGAAATGATGGGATCTGGTTTCTATCATCAGTGCCCTTCCTCTAGCTCACTAGGAGGCTTCGCCTCTATGCCTTCACCTTTATGTTTTCTGTGCAAAGAGGAATCATATTCTTTTCAACTGTGATCCTGAGAAACTACCTATGGGTGATTCAACTTTCTAGAAATTGTTACTGCATTTGTTTGGATTCACCATCTATTACTTGCATACATTTTATTTTTAACTCAATACAAGGTATAAGGAAAGAAGTATTGAGTCTCCATACTTTAGCCTTTAGTTACTAAGCAAACATACAATTGGCAGCATTGAGAGTCAGGAGAGAGAATGAATATATTGAGCAGCAAAAACTCTTGCCATGTTGTGATAACAAAGAGACAGTTGGAGTTTTTACAATGCTGACTTTGACCATGGGTTTTATGAAACAAAATTTAGGTCACTTCCCTGCCTCAAATCCTTCTATAGGATAAATAACCATCGATTGATTGTGTTACACAATCAGGTCCTGTAAAACTCAGATCTCATTTCAGAGACCTGCTCTCATTTTGTCTGGTATTAATATAACTGTTATTTCCCTGTTTAGTTGTGTTATTGATATTATCAAATTCTCTGTCCTTTTGTTTATGTATCTTTCTTATAAACAGCATAAAGCTAGAATTTTTCCCCCGATTAGAGAATTATCTTTTTCTCTTATCTAGATTAGGCCATTTACTTTTATTATGGTTACTGGTATATTTCAATGTCGTCTTATTTTGTACTTTCTATTGATCCGCTTTACCCTTTTTATGTATGTTTTTCTTTTAATTCTTTTGTGTTAACTAAGATTTTTAAATTTTTTACTGGGTAGGACATTATAGATTACATTTCAACTACTCTTAAAATGGTTTCAGTGCATACGGATCAAAGTAAAGATATTAAATATCTCCACTCTTCACTAGAAAAGTTCAAAAACCATAGAGAAAATATTTTCAATCACTTCCCTTCTTCCCATATGTTATTGTTATAAGTACTCACATGGCGGGTGGTGGAAAAGGGGCAGGGAGAGAAAACACAAGCTAAATCTTCTCTGGTCCCTTCTTAAAAGGGCACTAATCTCATCACGAGGGCCTCACCCTTAGGACCTAAGCTAGACCTCATTATCTCTGAAATCCTCATCTCTAAATGCTATCATACTGGGGATCAGGCTTCAACATACATTTTCAGGAGACATAATTTAGTCATAGTTCAAGGTAATTTAATTTAGAAAGTATCATTTTTTTTCAAAAAATAGTGCTGGAAAATTGGATAACCATGTGAAGAAAGAAAGAAAAGAAACTTGAACTTTCTTACCATATTAACAAAAATTCTAAAACTATAAAAGTAGAAGAAAAAACTGGAGAAATCTTTGTGCCTTCTGATTAGGCAAGATTTTTTGTGGGGCATAAAAATCATGCCCCACAAAAAAAAAAAAAGAATTGGCTAGACTTCATCAAAATTAAAATATTTGTCAGAAGAAAATATTTGCAAAGACATGTATTTGATAAGAGGTCTTTCCAGAGTATATTAAAAAAAATCATACAACTCAAAAAGAAGACATACCACCAAATTTAATTTTTAAAAAAACTATAGCAGGGAGTTCACAAAGAAGAAAGCAACTCACAGAAATTGTATCAAAACATTAGTCGCTAGGGAAATGTACGCCCCGGAAATGGCTGAGGTTGGAGAGAATGTCATTATCAAGTGTAGGTGAGACTCCTGCGTTGCTGGTGCCATTGCTTTGGAAAACAGCTTGACAGTTTAGTAGAAGGTTAAGCGTTCAGTTCCTCTATGATGCAGTCATATCATGCGCAGAATGCCACCCCTGAGAAAAGGAAACGTGTCCACACAAATCCGTGTCCTCAGATGTACTTTATGGACAGTAGCCCCGAACTGGAAACAACCAAAGTGTCCATGAATTTTTCATTGAGAAACTATCTGTAGGATATCGATACCATAGTATACGATTAAGAAAAAAAGGTAACAAATTGCTGACACATGCCACAGCATGGATTGAGCTCAGGCCTTAGCCTGAGTTAAAGAAACCGGCAATAAAAGAATACCCATGGGATGAGTCCATCTATAGGAAAGGTGAGCAAAGGCAAAACTGCAGCGACAGTGGCGCAGCCATGGTTCCCGGAGCCGAGGATGGACGTGAGGGAGGGTTTACCTGAAGAGAGGCGCAAGGACACTTTTGTGATGATTCCAGTGTTTTATATCTTGGCGTAATGGTTATGTGATTATACAGATTTTTTAAACTCACTAAACTGTATACAGCAGGTCCTTGGGTTACTTGGGAGACCCGCTCCTATGGTGACCTAACGCGATTTTGGCTGTAAATCGGAACCCACCTCCATAAGCACCTATGTCACTCCCATGGAGCACACACACACAGCAGTAATGAAGGGAATTAGTAAAACAATTTGAAAGAAAGGTAACAATTCCTGACCTTTACTTGTGGTAAAGAAATAATTAGAAAAACATAAAGCACATACGTCAAAATGACGGAGGTTTTTTATATATATATATAAATAAATGGGAGTTGGGGATATAACCACCAAACAATGTACGTCTGTACGCCGAGGACCGCCTGTACTTTAAGTGGCTGGGTTATTCTGCATGTGCATTATACCTTAGCCAGGGGGAACTCTGCTTTGAATTTCTTTGATGATAACATAGGTGTGTTTTTTTCCCCTGGCAGCATCTCAAAGGTTGTTTTCAGGGGAGGGAGTCCTTAGTGTCCTGCAGTTTCACTAGTCCCCAGCGGTGGTTTTGCTTTATTTACTCCAGGTTCGCTCTTATTGCAGACTCTGGAATTCCTGCTCTCATCAATTCTGAAAAACCCTCTATCCCTGTCATCCTTGTTTCAAATATTGCCTCTTCCTTGTTTCTTTTCATTCCCTTCCTTTGGGACTCTGGTTCTCCATGTCTAGCACTGTTCTCTGTGTCTCTCTAGCAGCTCATATATAGTTTCCATTTCTTCATCTCTCTGTGCTAAGTACTAAGTACATTTTTAGATACATATTCCAGTTCATTACTTCTTCCTTTAGCTTACACTAATCTGGTTTTTGTCCATCTATTGGGTTCTTTTTCAAACTAGGATAGTGTTCCTTGTGCATCTTTTTAATTCTCTTTCTTAATTGTACAAATATTTGATTGTGTATAATTTACATTCTGTGTACATTCACTATTGAAGTTCTGGGATCTTGTCTGCTCTTTGCTGTTTGTTCTGACTCACTAACACTGGTTATGTGCTTGTGAGTTCTGTTAGTTTGAATCCTGAATTCCTATTGGCTGGGACTTACTACAGAAAACGTGGAAATGGAGCAAGCGTGTTATTCCCAAAGAGTTATATTCTCTCCTCTTGGACTCCTGGGGCCAATTCAGGTCACATACGTGTAAGCCTGAGCCCCAATCTCACCTGAAAGGAGGGTGTGGGTTTTCAAGCGAGATTTTTCCTATTGCCGACGCCAACCCTAGGTGGACCAGTGCTCACTCATTTCCCTTTGCTGAAGGCAAATCCCTTTTTCTTGTTCAGTCTGTCAGTGATGGGAAAAGAGATCTCCTCTTAACTTCTGATCTTCCTGAGTCCTGAACCCTGGGCTTCAGTTCTCTTCAGGACAATCAGGACCCAGAGGTCTAAGATGGAGAGCAGTGAACAAGCCCAGGGCATCCTCTCCTTGGGACAATGAGAAAAATCAATGAAATGGTTTGAATAATAAAGAAATAAAATATTCCAATCAATCATGATTTAGTAATACTAATTACTTAAGTTAAGAATGTGTGTGCGTGTGTGCCTGGCTGGCATGGCTGAGTTATTGACCATTGACCTATGAACCAGGATATGCAGGTCGATTCTAGTCAGGGTACATGCCTGGGTTGCAGGCTCCATCCTCAGTGGGGAGGAGCAGATCACAGATCCTCTCTCATTATTGACTAGAGGCCCGGTGCACAAAATTCACACACTTGGGGGAGTCCCTCAACACGGCCTGTGCCCTTTTACAGTCCAGGAGCCCTCAGGAGATGTCTGACTGATGGCTTAGGCCTGGAGAGGACCTAAGCCGTCAGTTAGACATCCATAGCGCTGCCACGGAGGCAGGAAAGGCTCCTGCCACTGCCGCTGTGCCTACCAGCCATGAGCCTTGCTTCTGGCTGAGCAGTGCTCCCACTGTGGAAGCACACTGACCACCAGGGGACAACTCCTACATTGAGCATCTGCCCCCTGCTAGTCAGTTAATGGCATAGCCACCAGTCGTTCCACCGTTTGGTTGATTTGCATATTAGCCTTTTATTACATAGGATGTTTCTCTTTCTCTCTGAAAGCAATTGAAAAAATCACATATAGATTTTAAAAGTGTGTGTGTGTGTGTGTGTGTGTGTGTATACCTGCATATGCATGTATTTGAGAAATTCTTTGAATATGAATTTGTTCCTTTTGTTGTATCAAGGATTCCATAGATAATTTTGTACTCAACTGATGACACTCAAGGGAGTCAAAGACTTAAAAAGCAACCATTGTTTTCAAGGTCAGATCAAATTTGGGCAATCATTCTTCATTCCCTTTGTAAGACCTCAGTAACTTGCCTTGGCAACGCTCATGCTAAAAATGCCTTTTTGTAGACAGGTAGTTAGAGTACCATACGGAACTCATTTTTGACTGTCAAAACCAAAATTATTTGCAGGCCATAGATATATACAACCCTGAAGGCTGATGCCTCACTTAAGTGTTAAATCACCCAAAAAGATTATCTTGTCTTTCTTTTATGTGAATTCGGGAGCGCACAGCTATTTAAAATTCCTCCTCTGGAGCAGTTCTATTAGGAGTGTTACATTTCTTTGGCTGTCCTAGAAGGAGCCAACTCAATATTTTATCATTATCTTTTTTAAAGCTACTTTGGGTTCTTTTTTGAAAAGTTAGATTGAGGAGCAGACTATGCACTGTGCGTACGGCATGGATCTCACCAGGGCTGCACGGCTCATAGAGCCCTCTCATACTTGTCTGGTACGTGGGTGGACCCCTGTCTACTAACATCGCAGTACGCAGGCATGGAAGCGGCTAGTAGGTGAAAACCTAAACAGGCAGAATGTGCGTTCACCTTCTACGCTGCATATTTAAACACACACAGGCACACAGTTCTAGAGAATCCCAGAAGGCACACGAGTAAAAGAAAAACAAGGTTCCTTGTGCCATTAAAAACAGTCTGCAGCCCTAATCGATTTGGCTCAATGGATAGAGCATCCGCCTGCGGACTGAAGGGTCCCAGGTTCGATTCCGGTCAAGGGCATGTACCTTGGTTGTGGGCACATCCCCAGTGGGGGATGTGCAGGAGGTAGCTGATCGATGTTTCTAACTCTCTATCCCTCTCCCTTCCTCTCTGTAAAAAATCAATAAAATATATTTTAAAAAACAACAACAACAACAAAAAAACAGTCTGCAGGCACAGCGCAACTGAGGGGAAAGAAATCACTGAAGCGGAGCTCAGCTCATCTTGAGAGGCTGATGCTGATAGATAGTGGAGGCTTGGGCACATCCTGAATTAGGAAATGAAAGCAAACAGCGGACAAAGGAAGACAATGGCCATAGTACCTACCCCGCAGCGGGTTCTTGCCGTAAGTCGGAGCGGTATGGAGCGCTTCAGAAACAGTCCCGATGCCAAGGGGGTCCACTCATCAAGAGCTTACCCCGTGCCACTCTCTCCAGAGCGCAACTTTTCCAGTTCGGTAGGTGCCCTGTCCTGCAAAGAGGAAAGTGACACGTAGCCTTTCGTGAGCTGGCCCACGGTCACGCAAACTGGAAAGTGCTAATCTGGTGTGAAAGCCCAAACCAGCAGACTGCAGAGACGAAGCTCTATAGCAACCTCTCCGTTACATTCTCAACCCAGTTAGTCAGGGTATGTCCTACCCATCCCATGTGGAAACCGGCGAATTAAAGTCAAAACTGAGTACCTTGCCCAGGGTTACTGATGAGTAACAGTCTCGACATTAAAGCTGGTTCATCTGTTTCTAGACTCTATGGCAGGGGTCCTCAAACTTTTTAAACAGGGGGCTAGCTCACTGTCCCTCAGACCGTTGGAGGGCTGGACTATAGTTTTAAAAAAAACTATGAACAAATTCCTAGCACACTGCACATATCTTATTTTAAGCAGGACAGGCAGCGGCGAAAACACCCGGCATGTGGCCCACGGGCCGTAGTTTGAGGATGCCTGCTCTATGGAATTTCCACTATATTATTCTGCCTCTGTGATGGTATTTTTCACTTACCCATTCCCTTGTTCTGTCACAAGTGTTTGTTGGGCGCCTTGCCCCATGCTTTGTCCTGGGCTCAAGGGATACAGAGGTGAATAAGAAAGCCCAAATCCCAAGCTTTATATTCCTGTGGGGAGAGATGGGCAATCAGCAAGTAAACCTTTAAGTGACGGGTTAGTAGATGCAATGAGGAAAAAGAAAGCCTTGTAAGGGGCTAGGAAAGGATGGGGAGGCGGCGGACTGAAACTTCTCTGAGTTTTATACTGTTTTTTTTTTTTTTCTGGTATATGGTTGACTGAAAACCTCCCCTTTCAGTGCAGAAATGATTTCATGCCCGTTTTGCTTCAGATTCTGCTTGCGTGATTAAGAGACACAGTGGGTGACTGTTTACTTTATGAGTACTTCTCCCATGTAGCCATCTTCACGGGTGAGCAAATGCGTGGGCTTCCAGGGAGAGTGTGCCTTGCCAACAACCGAGTGAGAGAAGGGTCTTTTCACTGTCCTTCGTACTTGCTGTGGGATAGTAGTTCTGAGAGGCAATCTCGTGAGGAAAGCAGTCGGGTTGTCAGGAGCTAAGTGGCTGACGCTAATTGAACACTCACATTCCAGAGTCTGTGACGCTAAGATGTGTGCAGCCTGCTTTTGCTTCCCTTGAAAAGCTGAAACTCTCCTCCCCAGGAGTAATTAAAAACAAACAGCTCTCATTACTGTTGGCTCGTAATGGCCACAACATCGCTTCCTCGCATCAGTGATTTACTGATCGAAAGCAAAGTAATTCAACATTGAAATTATCTGGAAAATTAAAAGCCATTCTAAGTAATGAATCGTTTCAATTTCTGTAGCGCCGATTGATGTTTCGTTTTCTTTGTTATGCTTCCCTCTGCACACGTTCAACTTGCTGACAACCATCCATGGTCTTGGCCTCCAAGCACCGGGGGCCAAGCTGTTTCTGGGCTTAACTCTGAAGACTCAGGAACAACATTCATGCATTCAGTTATCCAACCAACATTTATTGCAAAGCTTCCTTAGACAAGGCCTTGGGGAATAAAAACAAGAACAGCTAATGGTCTCTGCCCCCTAGAGAATTTATTATCTAATCGGGATAATATGTTATTCTAATTCTTTCCCTTTAATTGAACTGTGGGTATTATAATTGATTTCGTCAAGCTTGTGCAGTTGGGTATTTAGAAAGATATATATTTGCTCTAAAAGGCCTGTGTTATACCCCCTCAGGATAAATATTTGTTTATATTTCTGATTATTGCTTGGATCTCTACCAGGAGAATAACTAGGTCAAAGGACATGAATGTTTTAGCCTAATTAATACATTTGAAAAAGTTAGGCAACATAAGAAAAAATGGTTGCCACCTTCTCCGTTGCCACAGTTACTGGGCCTGAGCTTGTCCTTATTCCATGACCTTGTCACTGTGAGGACACTGCCTGCTGCTCTAAGTGTGTGTCCCCTGGCCACTGATTTTTAAATAGTCTTTAAAAATGGTTAAACCTTTCCTTATTTTCAAGGGTAATATAGGAACTGAAATAGTGCTGACAAGAAATTGTCAGTGGACATCAGTAGTTTGTGTCTAACATGAGTTCACCGAGGTTTTTTTCTTGCTTATATATCTGGAATTTTTAGAGAATTAAGAAGTCATGAAAAGTGCTGTGAGGTAGTTTGAGAAGTTTCTTTGACTTAAAAAAAAAAAAGAAAGAAAAAGGAGATTAGCACCGATCAACAGTTGAATACTGACTTAAAAGTTAGGGGAAAATAGATTGGTATTTTCTTAGGGCTAACTGAATTTCATAAAAACACATTTAGGGTATTCATATTTAGGATAAATTAAGTAGCAAAACATTTGGTGCTAGTGTATTTTTTAATAAAATACGTTCTATTGATTTTTTAGAGAGAGAAAGGAAGAGGGAGATATATATATATATTGACATGAGAGAAAAACATCAATTGGCTACCTTTCACCTGCACCCCACCTGGGGGACTGAACCCATCACCTGGGCATGTGCCTTGACCTAGAAACCAACCAGTGACCCCTTGGTGCATGGGATGATGCTCAGCCAGCTGAGTCACTCTGGGCAGAGCAGTGCATTTTACTTAAGCACAGAGTTCCTACATACAGAAGTGTGGAGGGAAACAGTGTGGAAGGGGTTCAGAATTCTGACCACATGTCACTTAAAATGGAGGTTTTGGCATGGCGTCGAGGCTAACACATAGAGATCTGTGGTAGCTTTGTGACGGCATGTTTGCCTTCCTGATGTTGTTTGCCCAGCTGTTTGCTCTCTTTTCCGTTCTAACCTCATTGGCTGTGCTGTTTCTTCCTAGAACCATGGGACACAAAAACCGCTATGTCAAGGTGCCTCGTGGTCACATCTGGGTTGAAGGCGATCATCATGGACACAGTTTCGACAGCAATTCTTTCGGGCCGGTAAGTCGCCTTGTTGCTGTCATCATTGGACGTCAAAGGTAGGAGCAAAGGTGTGTCAGACTGTTCGCTCAAGGAATCCAGCCAAGACCCATCATGAGCCTCCCAGTGGTGTTGGTGTTTGATTGTTTCCTTTTGGGTCATTGAAGCCATGGGGTGTGTGTGTGTGTGTGTGTGTGTGTGTGTGTGTGTGTGTGTGTTGCATAGAGGAGAACGTAGACACTTCAGCAAAGCATGAAAAGGTGCTTCCAGCTGGCTGGCTGATCCCAGTGGGAGCATCTTCATTTCCCCCTAGAAATGCTTTGTAGCTTAGGTGTTCAGTTAGTACTTAACAGATAGAATGTGTAGACAACCCATAGGCATCCATTTTCTACACCAGTCCTTAAAAATGCAGGTATCATGGAAATCACATTGGTAAGAAACATGCTGTTAGCATTAAATTATAGCAGAAATACATAAATTAAAAAATATTGCATAAATGCCATGTTTAGAGTATATAAAATATGTGACTAAACAAATGTTATATACATATATTTTCAATTTGAATGTGTACAGAGATTCTCTACTTATGAACTACTATAATAAATCATTATGTAAACCAAAGAAACTGTTAGTTCCTGATTGCACCTGATTTCTGGTTACCTATGTCTGCTTAAAAATTTGGATTGTCACCCAGTAGATTGTCCTAAAGTGAGTCGTACCTATACTTAATATTTATGTGTAAGTTAGTATTGAACACCTTCAGATAGGTTTGCAAAATAGCGTGTCCCCAGAGTTTTGTCTGAACTGACTGTTGGTGGTGGATATGTGACAATCTATTTGCATATTATGAGGGATGACATCGCAGTCACATTGACCCATCTTTGGCTAAAAGTACAACCATAGAGATGCACTTGGATCAGAACTACAGGTAAGTGGAATAGCTTCAGGAGACGGCTATTACTTCCTTCTTCTAGTTGCCAGACAACACAAACTTCTGATAGTCATGATTTCACAGATATAATTGACCCTTTGGAAACGCTGTAGGCCACCTGTGGTATAGAAGTGATTGCTGTGAACAAATCCAGTAACAACTTGAGAGTGAAAATAAATCACCTAAAAGCAGTTTTACTTCTCTCTCCTCAACAAGATTAAATCTAATTTCATGTATCACTTGTGGACCAAGTCTACACTAAAATGTTAGTCAACTTTAGTTCAGGTTTTAACTGGTTTTCATTTTCAGTGGCTCTGAAATGGAGTGTTAAAATACCTTTGTTTTGCTATTGTTTGTGGGGTGTGTGACAACAGAGATTGTTTTGCTTTTTGTTTATTAATAACTTAGTCAATGCAGTATTGTTTGGACAATATTACTCGTAGTGAGTGGTATTCCCCGTGCTTTCTTGTTGGGAGAGAAAAGCATTGAGCTCGGTTGCATGTAACCCTCAGAGTATCCATCTGCGGTGCTGCTGGCTCTTCCTGGGTGTTTTTTGAACCATTGAGTTATGAGTTTACCCAGGAGAGTGTATCAGGCGTGGAAATTTCCTGTCACTCGCATCTTAGAAAAAAAGGCGAGAACCATGTGTGAAGGACAATTTCATTGTTTATTACAATAAAAGCTATGCTAACCGTTGACAACTGTGTCACTTGTAGCACTTCACTTCCATTTGGTTTATGTCATACTTTTGAAGGAAATCTACTTCTTAATTACAACTTGAACTAGTAATATGAGTCTGAGACACAAAATGACTTTGAAATTGAGAGGTTCTTGTCTTCCGCCTTTAATGAATATGTGTTATACAGAGTGTCTTTTGGTTTATGGGTTGGATATGCTATCAATTTTCATTCACTTAAATAACTTTTTTTTGGGGTCAAAATTAGATGAAGGAACTTTTCGAGGATTAAAGAAAACATTTGTTACATATGTATTTGTGTTTGATGAGTTATAAGTACATAATTTTACTTTAATGATGAGCTCTCATGTCCGTGTTTCAACAGCATTTATGCCTAAGAAAAAATAATTAACAATATTAATATTGATATTCCCCAACAAGTCTTAAGAGGACAGAGGGGGGTAAAGTGAAGTAAAGGCGCACAATCCTTATTTAAAGCTAATCTGTGATGTTTCGGTACAGAGAATTCTTACTACATTTTTGATTAAACCAAATGGTTATCTGAATAATTGGTTAATTATTTTAAAAGTTCTTACAATTCTAAAAAGTAAAAATTAAAGTTTTCTAATTTTAAAAACCTACAATAATCTTGCATTTTAAAGTGCATACAGACTTGAGAATTATTCTGTTTTCCCAGTAGCTTTTGGTTTATATTTTTTGGTTTATGGAGAGCACCCTTGGAGATGGTACATGGAAGGTCGGTAACTTTTCTAGGTGGCCCATCCTTTCCTGCCCTTGAGAGGAGGGGATGTGCTTTTCCTGGGTATAAGCTGCCTCTCTACAGACAGCCGGGATGGCCTTCAGGATACTGATCTTGACTTTGTGGGGATTGATCGAAGCCTTTACCCTTCATTTTCCTCCCGAGTAACTTCAGCAGTACATCCAAATCCAGTGAACATGCTTTGACTCTTCGAATAGTAGATGTCCTTTATCATGGAATCTACCCAGTTCATTTGACATTGTTGCCTTCTGGCAATCACAGTGGGGCTGACTTTCTCCATACGAAAGTAGACTTAGTTCTTGTGTAAAGAAGAATAAGAAAAAGAATGTCTCATTCTATATGTTTTTTTTCCTAGTGTGTTATTTCCTATTTATTTCTTAAGATTTGACTTTGCATTTCTGATTGGCTTATTGCCATGATATGAAGGCCCTCAATGGGATTTAACAGTTTTACAAGTAAAAGATGAGGAGTGGAATATAAATTTAGAAGAGCAATATTGAGTTATAGGAATAGACAACATTGCAACAGAATAAGTCCTCACTCCTCTCCTTCTAACTTGTTGGGATGCCATTATGGAGGGAAACTAGTCGGCACTCTGTGGATTGCAGATGACATGTTACAATAAAACACAAAGTCATACCATCCTGGCTACCGACCTCACCAGTCACTCAATTAGCAGGGTTTTACATCTGCTAATGTCTAACAGGAAAAGTTTTCTCTTCGCCAAATCTATCTCACATAGACAATGGATAAAACGAGCGTGCGTGTGTGGGGTGTGTGTGTGTGTGTGTGTGTGTGTGTGTGTGTGTGTGTGTGTGACTGGATAGGAAATGTTTCCATTATGAGTATATCTTTATGGAATATCTTGGTTCTAAACATCTTGGATATGTGTCTTCACCACACGGTGATAGAAAATGCCCTATCTTTCTTCTCATAATGGAAATCTACCATCATAATGGCTTGAGCTTAGATTCTTAGTGTGAAAAACAGCTTTTGTAAGTTTTCTTTAAAATTATAATTGTCTGGAAGTGTTTCTTGGGTCCTGTTGCCACTTGCATTTACTGGATTATACATTAAAGATATCTGATGGTTCTGATATGGAGGTTGATGATTGTTTGGAGCGTCGGTTAAGCACTTCTTTTGGTAATTCCTTTGTTCTGTGAAGCAAATTAGGGTCTTTCCCTTCCCCACCGCTGCTTCCTGTAGAGGACACTGAAACATTTCCCACTGTAGCTATGTTGTTGTTCGCTGCCAGAATCCAGAAGCAACTGATTATAATAAATACTCATGCATCTTCTGCTTGCTTTCAATTAAAAGCGCATAAAAAGCAAATTTTCTTTTTGTGTGTGTACATGCATAGCTGTGGATTTTCAAATAGTTACTTTTAATTATTTCCAGTGAGTTACCTCTGCTTCAATTAAAAAGGCGTGTCATAGTTCTTCCTCCAATTTATTATAAACTAGTAGCCCTGTGAATGAATCCGTGCCCCACCCTCCTGTAGTTCTCCTCACCTCATAGCTTGCTGCCCTGCCCCCTCCTGTACCTCTCCGCAGCCTTCTGTACCTCGCTGGCCCACTTCCTGCTGATCCGTGATCTAGTGGTGATGTGTTTGGTCATTCTGCCTCAGGGAAAAATGGCTAATTAGCATATTCCTCTCTTATTATATAGGATACCAATTCCAGTACTTAATGTTTGAAATGTTTTCATAGGTATTCATTCCTTTTGGTAAAAACACAAATGGGACTCTCCACAGCCTCCACTTAGCTGGTGCATTTTCTGTCTTTGATGTTTTCCTATCACTTTTATTTAGTTTTAAATCAAAAGCCACTAAGATACTTTCATCATTCGGGGTCTACTGATTTGTTGTAAGGAATATATGTTTTCATAGAAATTCTAGTTATTTAGGATCTAAAATAAATACTTTATTTTAACTTCACTGACCAAAGGACGTTAGGGGGGAAAACACACACACACAAAATCATTCGCCTTAAATATTTCAAGGCAAAGATAATCTTCCCAAATGTATGAAAGTATTTGATTCTTAGGTTTGCGATCACAGTGTCACCTTGTGAACGATTTGTGTTCAGGAAGCAAGAAGCAGAGCTGAACAATTTGTATGCAGAAGCTCTGCCTGATATACTGCCTTCCCTCTGAGCATGGGAACTGCAAGTCACAATCAATAGGAATTCTTTTGAGTTCCGAGTCACTTGGGAAAGGTCTGGTCACTTACTTTATAGACATCTAATTATTAAAACAGCAGCCCCCTGAATGTTTTCTCGAAGCAAATATGCCCAAGAGATGACAGTTTTAGACTAAATGGGTCTCAGAAAGATTATTTATAATGAAATGAGCTGAGGGTCTGAAAGTGAGGATCTATGAGAAAACATCGGAGTGAAGATTACATTTCCGTAGTATTTCATGTGAACCTAGTGAGATTCAGAAAGCTTTTACTTCTTAAAACATCTAGTGAAAAAGTAAAGAAGAAAAGTTTATTCTTTTTCTTTATATACAATATAAGTCTTTCATTTATGTCTTCAAGACATTTTTTTTTTTGCATTTATTGTTTTTCCACAGTTATTTTGGCCTGGATTCCGGTGGTTGGGAGGGATAGGGGAGGCAAGGACTGCAGTAACTGGAGAGAGGCTGCTGGGTGAGGTCATACACATGGGAAATGAACATTTCAGGAACTTTCCTTGTCTCATCATGCCTGTTTTTAACTTTTTCCCAACTTTATACATTTTGGATTGAAAAAAAAAGAAATACAGTATATGGTTAACAAAACAGTGTTCTTGGAGATGCAAGTAGGTGAAAGCAAGAGAAAGGAAAGGGAGGTTTTGATATTTTTAAAAATTAAGTTTTGAGGCCATATGACAAAGGGAGGGGTTGGGCTGGAGTTTTGAGAGATGTTGAAAAGATTCAGAGGTTCAAGTCGTGGATCATAAAGAGTGCCCTGAACCCCTGATTGTCCCAATCCTCTCGTCACTATCAAGAGACGCCCTGGTGCCCAGGCAGAGCAAATAAGAGGGTCAGTAGGTCCAAGACTGAAGTATAACCCTTACCTGTGAGGAAGACAGATCACCGGCCAGATACAACAAGTGTGAATTCTCCGTGTGGGGGGACCACAGAGCTCTTAGGGGAGTAGGCATCGAGTACTAAAAGCCACAAGGAGGAACTGGGGAATCCCCAAAGGGCTCTGTAAAGCAGAGCACTCTGTTCGGTAAAGTCTCCTGTTGTACAAAGCCCTCTGGATGCTGCCTGTTGTGAGTGGAGTGGTTTGTGCCTGGGCTGGTCCATGGGCTCCAGCTGCCTTGGAAATGCTTTGCTGGTACAACACAGGGTGGTCCTATGGACGCGGAGAATGAATTGACATTTCCTTTTATTTATCTTTGAAGTGTAGCTTTTTCCTTGTGTAAATTCTCGTGAGCAGCTAGAGTAACTTTTGTTTAAAATCAGCCATTTTCCAATAAAGAGAAAGGTCATTAGACTATGCGAACAGGATCCAAATAAAGTGTTCTAGTCACACTTTCTTTGAAAAATGATGCTTAGGCTTAAATTGGTCAGATTTTCTTGAACTGGTCAGATGTTCTGCAGAACATGTTTGTGTTCATTAAAACATTTTTGCTAGAAGCCAAAATGACCTACATTTCATATACAATGGTTGGTAACAACAGTCCTATGGACCTTAAAGTCATAAAACCTCACTGCGGTGTTTCCTGGGTGTTTCTCACGGTTCCCTTAAACAGTGCTGGAAACCTCACCTATCTCATGGAGGTACAGTTTTCCCTCGGCTTGTATAGACAAAGGCAGGCACTTCATGCAAAGGCCGAAGCCAATGCAAGGAAAGCCATCCTAAGGGAAATATCTGTATAACTGTGATATTTGGCACACAGCCATTCTCAGAAAGAGCCCATTCTCCCTCTGGAGCAATATTCAAAACGAAGACATGCCTGGACTGTGGAAAGAAGCGCAGAGTCCCCAAGGGTCGTTTTTGCTTTTCGTTGGATTTGCTGGTCTACATCAGGACGTCAACCATCCCAACACAGGAGCACAGGGCTTCTAGGGAGCAGGGCATGAGAATGCCAGGGAGAGTGGCAACGTAAACAGTGACCCCCCCCACCCCCACCCCCCACCCCAAGGACAGAGACAGTCTCAGCTTCCATTTCCACCAAATCAGATTTCGTCTGTGTCTTCATCGTCCTGCTGGTGTAGAAGCCATTTTCCACATGGTTTCCTTCCCCGAGAGGAGACCTGTCATAGCACTGTCATTGCACTTCATTGCGATGGCAGACGCCACTCCTTTGGGCTGTTTAATTACAGAACGAAGCATGTTCGTTTCTCAGAAATGTATATTTACTGACAGTAAGTCAGAGGCCAAGATTTAGTCCAACATATGCAGTGTTATTAACTTATCCTTGATCGGATCTTAGAATTGTTTTAAGAGTGAGATCGAAAAACCCTTATTATTTGTAAGACATAATTGCTGACTACATAGAAAAATAAAATGGACCATACGAAGGGCTGGAAAAAAGGAGGGAGATTGGCGATTGCTTTGCCTAGACAATGCCAGCAGGGAGAGCCTGCCCTGAATTTACTGGGATTGGAGGTTTGAGATGGGATTATTTAAGTGGATTCCACTTAAAAAATAATTGCTGGATAGTTGCTCCCCACTTTTCTTAATATGCAGACACCAAACCATGTAAGTGACTGGCTTTTGACTAAGCTTGGGGGAGATAACGGCCTTTGGGAATTTTTAATTTTCCTAAATCTTATCAAGTAATCTTAACAATGGCTTTGCTTTTGTGTCAGCATGTTATTATTGTATTTACCGAAATGACTTAAGGAGGATTTAAAGTCAGTTTTATGGTCAGTGACTTAGGCAATTGTTTCTTGTATAATGGAATCCTATGAGGGGCCCGTAATGGATCAGACTAACCACAGTTTTAGATATTGTTTACAAGTCAGACCCACATGGGTTTTCGGTTTATTGAAACTTGTCTAACTTGGTGATTCTAGCAAGTGGGATGCAGTTCTTCATCACAGGGCAGGAATCACGTCCAGGGCATCTCAGACATCACAGCTTCAGTATAGGTCACGGGGATTCCTGTCGTGGATAATTTTGCCCCAACCCCTCCTCCTGTCACTAAGAATTTTTCTGAAAACAACTCTGATTTAATCAGGCCACTTCCTCAAACAACATCATCAGCCTGCAGCACCGATCACGTTTAATGAAGGAATGGTAGGAGCCTTCCTTTTCATATCAGGCACAAACCCTGCCAGTGTGGCTCAGTGGTTGAGCATTGACCTATGAACCAGGAGGTCTTGGTTCCATTCCCAGTTGGAGCACATGCCCCGGTTTCTGGTTTGTTCCCTAGTTGGGGGCATGCAGGAGGCAGCCAATCAATGCTTCTCTCTCATCATTGGCTCTTCTCTCTCTCTACTTCTCCCTTACCTCTCTGAAATCAATAAAAACATAAAATGGGAGATACCTGTAATACTATCAACAATAAAAAATATGTTAAAGGATTTTTTTTTAATTAGACACTAGACAAAGAGGGCCATTCTTATACCACTTCTATTCAAGGCTGAGCTGAAAAGGTCATTGCTAGTGCAGGTGAAGGCACAAAAAGGAAATAAAGGATGTAGAGATTGAAGAAAGAGATTCCAAACTGGTTTTCTCTCTCTCAAGTATGTTATTTCTACTTAGGAAACCCAAGAAGAATCTGCAAAAATATTCAAGCAGTCATTTGAGTGTACTAGTAGCGTAGGACTGTTGTAGGCAATAATCAAGCATGTCTAGACATCATCAACAACTAGAAAATATACTTTTATAGAATTTGCCTTTAAAATAACACTAAAGAAATTCAGGGTAGTGATTATTTCTGGAAGTGAAGGGAACAAGTGTAACTGGGGTGGGGTGAGTGGGCCCCCAACGTCCTGGTACTCTCTTGTATCGTAAGCAGCGTGATGAGAGTATAGGCGTTCATTATGTTATTCTTTATGCCTTTCATGCCTGGAATATAGTAGAATATTTTAAATAACTACATTAGCAAAAATATTCAAAGTTGCCATCAACAGCTACCCATTACTCACAGCAGGTCTACTCCTAGTGTTTGTGGGGCCTAGGCATGGGGTCGACATAACACATGTCTAAATACTTACTAGCTATATCAGGTTAACAGACTGCCAGATGAAGTATGTTCCTTTCCCTTAACAGGATAACATACCTCTATATCTTAAAACTAGCAAACATATCAATATGACTGAATTTAATTACCATCACCAAGTCCGGATATTCTGCTGGCAGGCCTGTGATGTTTGGGAGAGTAATCTAATAAAAGCAGATATAATTCATGAATTATTATATGCTTATTCATAAATATACTCTGGCCTCCATTTCTGCAAAATCACTATGTTGTTATTATATTTCCATATAATTTGCATTCAATTTACAATAATTAGATAAAGGATTAAAATAATATTTAATTGCATTTGGACCATAGAAAAATCAGAATACATGTTCATCAAAATATAAATAAGAATAGACCCAGAACATATATGCATACCCCATGGACACAGACAACACTCTGGTCACGGCCAGAGAGGCAAATGGGAGACATCTGTGGTAATGTCAACAATAAAAACATCCTTCATTTAAAAAAAAAGGAAATGGAAATGGAAATGAATGTGAAAAATTACAAAGCACATTTTTTCAAAATTTTCTAACATTTTTTGGTAAAATATCAAAAGTATCTTTTAAAATCTAAAGGCAAAATAAAATGACTACTAATGAACATAAAAGTGCTATCAAAATTATTTAACTAAAACAATTAAGTCCTTCAAGAGTTAAGTCTCGTTACACATTTTGTAGAAATAAGTCTGCCTACAGGTTGAGAGTTTAATTTCCACGTGGTCGTTTGTGTAAGAGTCGGTATCGCGCCTCATTCATTTTGTCTCCTGACCTGCAAAAGCATCCAAGCTTCAGAGGCACCGAGAAGCCGTTGACACGTTTGGGCAGGAGGCTAACAGGAAGAGGCATGTCAGCACGACTAACTGGGAGAATTCTGAATGAAAGATGAGATTGCCAATAGGCTACCGGTGAGAATGCAGTTACTCGGTGAGAGTATTGGTTCAAGTGGGAGATGATTAGTCCCCAGGCTAAGATGACAGCAATGAAAATATATAGTATATTTTATTGATTTTTTACAGAGAGGAAGGGAGAGGGATAGAGAGTTAGAAACATCGATGAGAGAGAAACATTGATCAGCTGCCTCCTGGGGATGTGCCCGCAATCAAGGTACATGCCCTTGACTGGAATCGAACTTGAGACTCTTGAGTCCACAGGCTGATGCTCTATCCACTGAGCCACACCGGTCAGGGCAATGAACATGATATAGTAATGATATTCCAGTGATTATTTTTATGTGGAAGACCGAAAGGTGGAAGGGACACAGTGATGCTCTGTTCTCCTTTAGTTGGCAGAGTGCTTGGCTGGTACTTGAGCTGGCACTGCTGGCTCCCGGTTGGAAGTGTGCTGCTTCCTAATGCTGTGACCCATGCTGACCCCGGGAGGGATGACCGCCTTGCTCATGGCTCATTAGAACTTATGGCCGGAATTTAATCCATTGGATTTCTGTTGCCTGGCACTTAGCATCCCTGACAGTTGATGTGCTTCCCAGCGAGTCACAGGCCCCCTCTGCTCCTTGTCCGAAGTTCTCACCTGACTCAGAAGGTAAAGGTGATTCCTAGAATGTAGAAGCGAATGAGAAGGAACGTATGACGGGAAAGTCAGTACATCGACGATTAAACTGGCTGATGGAAGAGCAGGCTTACCATTTGTCTTCTCCATTAGTGTTGTTATTTAAAATTATTATTTAATGTGGAAGTCCATGTGATATATTTTTGAATGAAAATATTTGTTTTGAGAGAGAAGAAATTGTAAGTGATACTGGTGGAGTGATGTAGAATGTTCACAATAATTTCAGCTTACATGAACAAATGGCCCTTCTCAATACAATTGCTGTATTAAAATAAGTGTATTGCAGTGGACTGAAATGAGGATTGGATCAATAGAAGGAAAGTGGAAATTATAAGTCTTCCTCAAGCTGTGGAATATTGGGCTAAGTTTTTTTTGATCAAGAAAACTGATTTTAATGAAGATACCAATTATGAACTAGAATCTACTTTATACTGAAAACCACATGTTGATAAAGTTTTACTGAGACCTCCACTGATTTCACTTAGAGTTGAAGAGCTTCAGCCAGACCATGTTGAAGCTACTGACCCTCACCCCCTTGTTGCTGCGGGAGCCCCTTTCACATCCTGCATGGTTCAGGGTTCCTGTTCAGGGTTTGTGTTCTGGAGAAGGCTGCACACAAAATGAAGAGAGAGAGACTAGAAAAGAATCAATTTGGAAATTGGGGAGCCAGGCAGAGAGCCCACCTCTAGTGGGAGAGATTGCCACTGGTGCCCGGGACTTGCCAGCCTTTTATTGAGGCCATGGGAGACACCCATATCCTTTAGGCAGGAAATTCCAACCAAGAATTTACATGTAATTAACAGGTGGAGGTTGCTTTAACTAACAATGTTTCCACTTAAACAATGGGTGCATAGCTCTGACCTTTCAGAGCAATTAAGGTTGGTGAAAATGATCCATTTCCAGCAGTTGCAAAGCGCATTTGCCTGTTTCCTGCCAGGGCTTTGCACCACTTCACCTTCCTCTTATTCGCTGGAAGTGGCAGGCAATGAAACGGTCCTCTCAAATGAGCTATGATTTCACTTAGGCTGTTCGCATAGATTAAGTTTCACTGCAAAAAAAAAAAAAAAAAAAAAAAAAAAAAAAAGATTATAAATGCCAAGTCACTGTGGAATTATATTGACTGTAGTCAAGGAAAATTCTAATCTTAAAATATTTGGTCCAAAGGCTTTTAAAATAAACTTAATTGTGTATTTCTTCTGACATTAAGAAAACAAAAACAAAGCAATAACTCCCCACACCCCAGCTCCCCGTCACCCCTCCCAACACAAATTAAACAGCATAGGTGTTTGTTCAGGATTTTAAACAAAGAAAATTTAAGTCATATACTGAATAGGGGATGGTAGTGCCATTAAATGAGTGAATTCTTCAAGTCTGAGGCAGGGTTTCCCTGGTGTTTGTTTCCAGATTGAGTGCTTTAGCCTGCACTATCTGAAAACCAATAGTGAAAGTGGGCAAGGCCATTGCAAAGGGCACTCTCCAAGGACATTGTATTTAAATTACCTCTTTTGCCCAGATGGGTACTGTTAGTTAAATTGCTGTATCTTTTCAAATAATGTTACTCTTGAGTCCCAAAAGTATCTACTGACGATCATCCAACCAGTAGCTATGATGCACAATGACCACCAGGGGGCAGATGCTCAATGCAGGAGCTGCTGAGCTGCAGTGATTGGCAGCTGCGGTTTCTAGGTGATACAACCAGAACCAGAGAGGATGGAGCCCAAGAACCGCCCTCTCATAATCCGCGACCCCTCGGGGGATGTCAGAGAGCCAATTTTGGCCTGATCCCTGCAGACCAGGCCGAGGGACCCCACCGGTGCACAAATCTGTGCACCGGGCCTCTAGTACTTTATAAGATCTTAAATAAACTTTCCAGAGTTAGTTCTTATTTGATTTTATGATAGTCACATAATACTTCTCTGTTTTCAATTTGGGGGAACAAAATTATCATGCTTTAGCTGAACGATTTTCCCCTCGAGGTAAAACTACTAGTTGATTGCAGGGAAGGCTCTCTGCTGCCGTGGGAGGTTTCATATAACAAATTATGAAACGTGAAATCATAGTACATGCTTTTCCATCCTCTCGTTCCCTCTCACTGTCTCACTCCTAGTTCTTTTGGAGTTCCTTATCCACAATACCTTTTCTTTGTCTCATCAGAGGAAATTTAATATTTAGTATTTTTGTAAATATTAAGTAAGGCATCCTTTCATGGGAAGGGTCTAAATAGGATGCGCCTGGGTATAATAGGCGCATTGCCCTAATTGATACATCCGGTCCTTCAAGTTATTTTTCACACTTAGTTTTTAATTCCTGAAAGGCCATGGGAACTATTACCACCACCCTTTGATTAGCCTATCTGTTCATATGGGCTTTCCTATAGCTTCAGTCCGGTTTAAAAATAAACCAACCGAAAGCATCATGAATCATGCAGAGCAGACTCATTTGCAGATGCAGAATATACTTTAGATTTTCTTCCTGCTGGAATCAGAGTAGACTGGGCCTAGAGTCAATTATGGTGTCTCCCAAGCTCAGCATGCATTCATTCTTCTCTCACCCTGACTTCTCTTACACACAGTAGTAGCCCCTCCCTCCCGCTCAGGAGTGTAGATCTCTTTGGCTCTCAAATTCCTTTCCTCCCCTCCTCTAAAGGAGGGGGGTCTAACAATAAAGGAAGAGGGAGGGAGATGGAGAGGGAGGCAGAGGGGGAGAGGTAGAGTGAGTGCGAGAGCTCTTGCAAATGTTACTTTCAACTTTTTGTAAATGTAGCAGGAATCTTTCTCCTCTACCCAGCATCACCACAGAAAGGAATGATAACGGAATGGTAGAAATCAGCTGGCAGGCAGAGGAATTGTCTGTGTGGTGGTGGCTCCCCCTAAGTATCACAGTCCCCTCACTTGTCCCTGAAGGCAGTGGTGACTAGCACTTGGAGAGTGCTTTGAACCATGAGAGCTGAAGGAGTCTCTTCCAGCCCCTTCCTCACCCCAAGGCCTTCTGAAGCTGAGGGGAAGCCCAAGGCCATGGCCTTGGTACAGGTCACAGTGTGAGCCAGAGGAGCGGGAAAATCTGACCCTGGCTCTCAATGCACAGGGTCCATTTGGGCCAATGCTGAACCTGGGCGTGCAAGACCAGGAACCAGGGACCAGGGACGGAGAGGCCCAGCCTGGCACTATCCATCACTGTCAGTGTTGGGCCATAGCTCCCCGGGCTCCGCAAGTCAGCCCTGGTCTCTGTGTAACTTACCGGAAGCCAGAGCCAAGGGGAAGGTAGGAGCCGGGAAGGCTCCCTTCCCTCCACAGCTCGGTGGCCTCTGTTTCATGTGCCGCCATCTCCATGTGGGTAAGTCAATGGAAAATTTTACAGTGTGACTCACCTGGAAAATAGCGTTGAGTTGCGTGGTTTCAGTGGGGGAAGCAGTGCTGGAAAAGACTAATATATTCCATTTTAAGAGGCAGTGTTATGATTTTATGTGGCTTGGGGATTCTGCTCTGTGCTGACAACCCATGCAAATTCAAGTGCGGTGCAATTTAAATGACGAAGAGGGACTGGGCTGCTTTGCTAATGGGAGGCTGGGGTTCATCCTCAGCTTTTTGGCTGTTTTGCTCTGAAGAGAGGAGGGAGTGGTGAGTACTCCTCTGAGCAACTCACACAGGAGCTGGGTGTTCATAGACTTTGCTTGGCTCTTCTTGTTAAATAATTAATTATAAGCCTTTAAAAAAAATCTCCCGACATCTCTTGAATTAGGAGTAATGCCAAGATTATCCCATGCTAACAAATTCTAAGATCCAAGTTCAGATGGGTTTAATGTGCACTGGATAGTAGGCTATGGTTTTAAAAAATGCCTGCTATTGGTCGTTCTTATATGTGATGCTTGTGTCTCACTGTCACTTCCCTGAGATGAAAAGGTGCTCAAGTTCTGAAATGTGGTGGGAGGTTGCTTGTACCTCTTCTTCCTCCTTCTTGCCGGTCTGTCTTTGTTCCAGTGGTTTCTTTTGCAGCTCAGTAAGGTGCCTGGGCTTGGAACACATGGTTCACTCACAGGGCTCGGGGTTTTTCTGGGTAACTTCTGTGTCACCAACACCACTGGGCTCTGCAGGGATCCATCTGAGTCCGCCTCCCAGCGGTGCTCCATGTGGTGGACCACTGCCCCTTTCAAGCCCCTGGAGAATGTTCTGCCCTTCTCCTCTTGGAGCCCACACACTACCAGCTGTCTTCGGGGCCTCATTTGCGTTTTCCCTTCCCAGCCAGACCTCCGGGTCAGTGGCCCACGCTCCCCCCCCACCCCCCCCGAGCTCCACTCGGGCCTTCGTTTCTATTTAAAACTCTCCCTGAGAAAGCTGGTCCCCGTCTTCGCGTCATGTTCCCATGCCTTGGTGCTCAGGTCTTATCTCCAGGTCCTGTCACACCTGATATTCAACAGCAAGTCTAAGGTGACCGTCTCTATTCCCTTCCTTCCACCCCCATTTCATTCTCTCAGATTCCCCCCATTTTGTAGGCGTGGCCGTCTATCTAGTGCCACAAGCCAGAAAGTTAGGAGGCATCTTGCTGTCTCACCCCTCATCACCCCCATCACTTTGGCGCAACATCAAGACCTGTAAATGCTGCCGCAGTCATACATCCCAAGCGCATCACTGCTTTCCATCCCCACAGCTGCCTCCCTAATTCAATCCTCCTCAGATCGCTCTGCCACAGCTGCCCAACTGGCCTGCAGGCCTTCCTTCTTAATCTTCTTAATTCCACGACTTAGAGAGCAGCCGGGGTCCTCTTACCCTCAAACCAGGTCCCCTTCCTGCGTGCTACACTTCAGGGGCTTTCTGTTGCTATTAGAATGTAAAACCTGCTGCAGAGAGTTTTCTCTGACTCACGTGGGCCTTCAGGAGTGTCCCCTGTGTTTTTCTCTTCTTTGAGCTTGCACCAGTTTGGTCTCCTTCAGTTCCTTGAGCAGGCAAAGGTCTTTTGTCCTACCTGGTTCCCATTCCTAGAATTCTCTTCTCTTGGGGTTTTGTGCAGCTGGCTCCTTATTTTCCCTATTTCCGTGCATCTCTTCTAAAATGGAGCGAACACACACACACACACCCCTCTGCCATTGCTGTCATTACCATGTTAGTGTCTCCATAACTCGTACCACTTTCTCATAATATCTCATGTATTTCTTTACTTTCTTCTTGGCTTTATGTCCTCCAGTAGAAATTACGCTTCATGAGACCAGAGGCCTCATCTTCCCCATTCAAGGTGGAACAGCGCCTGCTTCTCCTGGCTCCGCATGAAGCTTTGTTAAACGGATGAGTGCATTTCTGTTCTGTGAGTGTGTGAATGAGCTCTGCTAGGGGGAGCTTCCTGGTTCCGAAGTGAGAAGTTAGTGAAAGTGCAGAAAGGATGTCTGCTCTAGTGCCCAGCGGAAATCAGAAGGCAGAGCCAGGCGTGAAATACTTTCCTGGCAGCATGTGATGAGACTAAAGAGTGAGAAGCTTTCCTCCTTAAAAACACGTGGCGATCAAGCAAGAATCCTACTCCTGGGTGTGCATCCAAAGGAAGTGAAGCCCAGATAGCAAAGAGAAGTCTGCACGCCCGTGTTCATCCTGTGTTTTCTTGGCAGCAGCCAAGTGTCCAGCAGAGGATGAAGCAGATGTGGTACTGATGTACAATGGGTTGTCATTCAGCCCTGAGGAGGAAGGCAACCCTGCCATTCGTGTGGACATGGGTGGACCTCTTACAATTTTACTTGTCAGTTTTATCTCATAAAGCTGATATTTTTTAAAATAGAAAAGATAATTGGGGAAAATAAAGATCAACTAAATAGGTCTCTGCTCTAAAATAATTCATGCTCTAAACTAACAATAGAAGCGAATCAAAGATGCAGTAACCGATGACGATCAATCAAAGCGAAGAGGATGAGGCGGAAAGCTAAGGAGAGGGTGTCTTTCAGGCAGAATACTGGGCTTTTGTAACAGGTCAGGGCACCAGGCTGGCTGAAACCCAAAGGGGGGCAGAGTAGAAATGGGGAGGTAGAGATTTGGGGGTACACCAAAAAAAACCTTTTTTATCTAGACAGGTAGTAATAGAACTATAAGTTATTGATGCTATCAGGGTATCACTGGGGCCCAGCTGGTGTGCCTCAGTGGTTGAGCGTCAGCCTATGAACCAAGAGGTCACAGTTTGATATTCAGTCAGGGCACATGCTCAGGTTGTGGGCTCCATCCCCAGTAGGGGGCGTGCAGGAGGCAGACAATCAATGATGTTTCTGTCATCATTAATGTTTCTCTCTCTCTCCCTCTCCCTTCCTCTCTGAAATCAATAAAAAATATATTTAAGAAAATATATACTAGTATCACTGGGAAGTTAAGATGGCAGAGTCCAATTTAGTAGAGGGTGACCTGAGATCCGGGGTAAATACAGGAAGATAGAAAAAAGATTGGGGCCAGAGCAATGGGCCCCACGGTCAGACTCTCCACAGACCCTAGTTATCCAGGCCTGACACCTCAGAGCAATGCTTGTCAAAATTTAGTGCACATCAAAGTCACCCAGGTGCTTGTTAAAACTAGAGGCTCCCGGCCTCCTAGGGGCCCTGAGTAGCAGGACCTGCGTGGGTTTGGGGCAGCTGAGCTTCCGTAAGTATTTGCCAAGTCAAGCTAATGCCGTCTCGCTCCAGGTCAGACCACGCCTCCGTAAGCACAGGCTTGTAGTTTTATCTGCTCTCAGGTAGTGTTTTAGCAAAGTTCGATAATGTTGTGAATGCTTGAATTTTTTTCAAATTGTTGATTATGTAGAAAAAGTGGAAATTCAGACACATTTCCTTCCAGGGGTCAAATGTTCTCATTTTTTATTACAATGGTGCATACCTTGCCTTTTCTATTTTTGGTGGCGTTTTGAAAAATGTAATTAGTTTCAGATGATTTACAAATTATTTGATTTTACAGAATTAGACTTTAAATTAGGAAATTACATGGGAGAAATGAGAGAGCATGCTATTTAAATATGTACTTTCTCTTATTAGACCTTTGAAAGCCCCCACGGACATTTGCATCTGTTCACATGATGCTCCTGCACTCTGGGAGCAGAGCTTCCCGTGTTTGTTACGTACTCCAGCAGCTCACATGTGAGCACGTAAAAACCGAAGAAATGATTTAAATCGTAAAATGGTAAACGTGCATTTCTTGGAGAGAAAATAGTCTTATCTTAGAACAATTTGAGCTTCCTTTTCCAATATATTTCTCTTTAATATTTAAGAGGATATTAAAATAATAGGAGTCTCCGTTACTATGTTGTGTTTTTTTTTCCTTTCTGGAAATGCTGCTTGTGTTTCAGAGGTTTGTCTTTGCATTCGGTTTAGGAACTGTTCAAACTCGGCTATTTTCCAGAACAAGAAATTGATTCGACTGTAGAAAGAGTAATGGAGATAGGCTGGCCAGCTCAGGAGAACTGTATGTGGGAGAAGCACAGGCACAGTGCCTCCTGGGTGCTCTGCACATGGCAGTGGTCTGGGTAACCTGGTGGCTGCCTGACTGTGTGCGCGGGCGGGGCCTGCCCTGTGCCCATTCCTGTAAGCTGCTGTGGGAGATTTCCTGACGCCAGGGAATGTCTTAGTACTATCTTTGTGTCTGTCCTCCTTGCCCAAAGCACCAAGGCTTAATGATCGTCTTGTTTAGAGTCACTTGGAATACAAATCTGCAGAAATGGTACTGTGATTCGAACCCCTTAGCCCTTGGGTCCAGATGTGATTATCAGAGCTGTAACTCTATACGTATTGGGCTGCTGGTAGACTTGGGGTGATTGACTTTGGTTCTTGTCGACACACTAGCTCAGGGTTGTCTTGATCCAGCTGAGCTACGAGGGCTGTAATTACCGAGTCTGCACATTTCATGCTTCTTTTGTTTCAAGCAAGACAAACGGGCTGGGAGAATGAGAAAAACGAAGAAGTTCTTCCCAAGAATAATACACGCCGGTGTTCCTTCTCTCGGCTTCATTTCGTCTTGCTCATCTGACACCTCATGCTTGTCTGAATTTTAGAGTTGGTTGCACATGTTCTTTTTAATTCTCGAGAACCTTCTGTTCAAAATAAGGACTGCAGAGAGAAACTGTCCAGTTTGGGTCTGTGTCCCTTGGAAGGTCAGCTAGCTTTGGTTCATGGCTCTGCGTTGTTGCTCAGTCTGTGGCTTATTTTCCTCTGGACCCTGCAGGCCCAGGGGAGCTTGGGGGTGGAGGACTCGGGTGAGGGGGGGTGGGGAAGGGACACTGCCTTTGACTGAGCAGCGCACATGAGCCTCAGGAAGATGTCAGCATCTGAAAGCTCAACGTGAGCCTAACGAGTCCAGGCATTTCAGAAGCCAGCCAGCCTCAGAGAATGACGCTCATGTTGGTTATGCTTATTTTTGAAACGTAAGAGCTGGAGGCTCACCTAACGACATGAAAAACCTTCATCCAAAGCCAAAGCCGGGAGGAACCTGGACTGGCGGTTGCTTTCACATCCAGCGGAGGCATTGCCATTCAGCCTGATCCAAAGTGAGAGCTAGGGGTGAGGGTAAGGAAGGATGCTCAGAAACGCATCACAATAAAAACACATGAATTGTGTTCTCATACTCACCTATGTACACATCCATTGTCTTATTGCTCATACTGTATTGCATTTTACGGTAGAAATGTTTTGGCAGATACTCTCACTGCTATGGCCTGGATTGTGTCTTCTCACAACCCCTGTGTTGAAGCCCTGGCCACAGTGTGATTGTGCTTGTAGGTGGGGCCTTTGGCAGGTAATTAGGGTTGGAGAAGGTCAGAAGAGTGGAGCCCTCATGAATGGATTAGAGTCCTGATCAGAGAAAGACACCAGGGTGTTCCCTCCCCCTCCCCCTCCCCC
>PVJC01005328.1:0-11493 GCA_004026665.1 Murina feae
GAGGATATTTTTCCATTGATTTTTACGGAGAATGGAAGAGAGAGGGAAAGACAGAAACATGAATGTGAGAGAAACACCAATTGGTTGTCTCCTGCATGAATTCTGACCAGGGCCAAGCCAGAGAGGAGCCTGCATCCAAGGTACATGCCTTTGACCAGAATTGAACCTAGGACTCTTTGGTTCACAGGCCAACACTCTATCCACTGAGAAAACTGGCTAGAGCTGTGTATTTTCTTTAAAAAGTTTTACAGTCTTGGCTCTTACACCTAGGTCTTTGATCATTTTGAATTAACTTTTGTATACGGTGTAAGGTAGAGGCTCCAACTTAATTCTTTTGCATGTGGATATCCATTTGCCCGAACACTATTTGTTGAAAATACTTGTTTCCCACTTAATAGTCTTGGTAATCTTGTTGAAAATCATTTGGCCATAGATATATGGTAGGTTTATTTATGGGTTCTAAATTCTTTTCCATTCATCTTTATGCTCATCCTTATAGCAGTGTCATACTGTCTTAATTACTATAATTTTGAAATAAGTTTTGAAATTGGGAAGATGAGTCCTCTAACTTTGTTCTTCACTTAAAAGATTTTTGTGGCATTGGGAGCGGCAGGGGAGAGGTCAGTGGGGGAAAAAGGAGACTTACGTAATACGTTAAACAATAAAGAATTTACATTAAAAGAAAATATTGTGGCTATTCAGAGTTCCTTGAATTTCCATTTGAATTTGGGATCAGCTCCTCAATTTCTTCAAACAAAAAGTGAGTTGTGATTTTAGTAGGGATTGCATTGACTTGATGTGTCAGTTTGAGGAGTATTGCCATCTTAATAATACTAAATATTCCTATCTATGTGCATTAAATGTCTTCCTTTTATTTGGGTCTTCTTTAATTTCTTTCAGACATGTTTTATAGTTTTCAGACTATAAATGTTACACTTGTTTTTAAAATATTTATTGTAAAGTTTATTCCTTTTAATCATTGTTTTAAGTGGTAATAAAGTTATGGAAATAATTTGAGGATAGGTCTCTTAAAACTTAGGAGAGTTTTAATTTTGAAGTCATAGATTATGCATATATTCAGGAAAAGAGACCCAAATCATGATAAGGTAATTAATTATACAATAGCCACAGAATTAAAGCTGCAATTCAACATAAAAAGCATTTAGTGAAATCAGTTTTGTTTTAAAAGTTATACTGAATGGGGATTTTCTCAAGGGCAGCGACTATACCTTGCATTCTCTTAGCACAGCGATTCTCAACCTGTGGGTTGCGACCCCTTTGGGGGTCGAACGACCCTTTCACAGGGGTCGCCTAAATACATCCTGCATATCAGATATTTACATTACAATTCATAACAGTAGCAAAGTTACAGTTATGAAGTATCAACAAAAATAATTTTATGGTTGGGGGTCACCACAACATGAGGAACTGTATTAAAGGGTCGCAGCATTAGGAAGGTTGAGAACCACAGCATCTGGCACACACGTGCTCGATATCTGAAAGGGGCCTGATATTTATTAAATAAATGAATAAATGAATGAATATTATGTATAAGTTATTCATAATAATTCGCATTATTAACCAGCACATCTAGTAACTAGAGCACAGTTCTCTTAGACCTGCAATACCATTCCTTCTTTTTTGCAGGTCTAAGAGAATTGTGCTCTAGTTACCAGATGTACCGGTTAATAATGTGAATTTTGTAATCAAAGAAAACACGATAATTTCAAGAGAAACATCAAAAGTACTTTATTCAAAGTAATGTCCATCACTAGCTACACATTTCCCCCACCTTTCAGGTAATTTGTGGATACCGTCTCAATAGAACTTTTCTTGTTTTGAGGCAAACCATTCAGAGACCCAATTTTCCACTTCTTTGTGTGTTTTGAAGTGCTGCTCAGAAAGTGCGTGTGCCATCGATAGGAACAAGTGGTAATCTGAAGAGCAAGGTCTGGTGAATACAGCGGGTGGGTTAATACTTCCCAGGCAAGATCTTTTAATGTGTCTTTAACTGGTTTTGAAGTGTGTGATAGTGTATCATCATGAAGCAAAATTACTCTGCCGTGTCTTCTGGCTCATTCTGGTCATTTCACGATCAAAGTGTGGTTCAAATTGATTATTTTGTTTTCGGTAGCTATCAGTATTAACGGTTTCATCTGGTTTTAGAAGCTCATAATACACCACACCTTCCTGATCCCACCAAACTCAGAGCATTGTTTTCTTTCTGAAGTGATTTGGCCTTGCAGTCAACCCATGATTTTGTGCGTTTGGGATTCTCAAAATAAATCCACTTTTCATCGCTAGTCACAATTCGATGCAAAAAAGACTTTCTTTCATGCCGTTGAAGCAACATTTTACTGATGACTTCTCAGTTTTCCATGTCTTTCGTTCAGTTGATATGGCACCCATTTTTCTTTCTTTAAAATCATACCCATTGCTTTTAAATGATCAGAAATTGTTTGCTGAGAACATTTAATCTTTCTGCAAATTGTTTTTGAGTTTGACACACATCTTAATCCAATAATGCTTGTAATAGTTGGTCTTCAAACTTTTTGCTTGACCTGGACATTCTTTGTCTTTCACATTAAAATCATCACTTTTACAGCATTTAAGCCAGCGTTCACAAGTATCTTGAGATGGAGCATGTTCACCATAAGCTTCCTGAAGATATTCAGCAGCACTTTTCTTCAAAATAAAGTAATGAGTTAAAACTTCCTGCAAATGCTCTTTTTTTTTTTTGGCACAAAATTCAACATTTTTAAGTGTAAAAATATCTATGATGTTAACACCTTCAGCACATTTGACATATGAAATTTTGAAGCTTGTTGTCAATAAACAAAATAGCATACATATCAAATCGCATATATATCAACATATGTGTAACTCCATCTATTGAAAAAAATCTGCCTTATTCACAGGTACACCTAGTATATACAACCATGTAGAAAACTTCATTTGAAATAATAATTGTATTAAAAGAACTGTGGATGGGAACCTAGGCCTTTAAAGAATTGGAGCTACTTAGTTTGTAAAGACAAAAATCTAAGTAATTAAGATGAAAATGGAGGTGGATTTGTTTACCAGTCCTACATAATAAAAGCCTAATATGCACATTGTTCCCTCCACCTGGAGTTCGACCAGGAGTTTGACCAGGGGGTGGGACTGGGCACCCAACTGCCCGTGGCCCCTCCCCCCGGCCAGCCCTGGCTGGCAGCCAGCAGCTGCCAGGGACTCTACCCGTGTACGAATTTCGTGCACTGGGCCTCTAGTATTCAAATAAGAATGTTCTTTTGAAGCATGAGAGTGACAGCTTAGGACAAAATGTATGACTGTAATATAGAGAGCAAAAGTTCTCTTAAGGGAACTTAACATTAGACTGGAAAAAAAGAGACTCTACAATGGTTAGTTAAATTAATAGGTAATAGTACCACCACGGGTAATTGAGAAAGCTAGAAATGTGATCTTAGTTTTGTAGCATAAAAGAATGTCTGTCACCTTTATTAGAAAATATAAATTTTCCCTACAGGACTTTTTCCCATCTATATTTGGGAGGATTTTTAGGGGGAGATGGGTCTTAATTTAAAAAAGGGTTTTCAAAAGTCTGTGCCCCACGGAACAGAGTAATCAATTAATATTAGGTGATTGTGAAATTGGACATAAAACTATTTGCTCAATATCATCTCAAGTCTTTTACTAGGATACTTTTCCTGAGATTTTTAGTAGAGTGAAGTGGGGTATATGTGTGGGTATATGTAAGGATCACTCCTGTCAAACCCCAACCCACAACAACTATTAAATTAATCTTGTAATTTTTAACTGTCAGATTCCAGGAACAAGCTTCACTTTAGAAACATAAGTCAGGTGAAGTAGGACTTACCAGTATTATTTATAGGTAGATTTTTAAATATATATAAGTCTGTCTGTTTCATGCAGAAACACTGCATGAAAACTTTTTAGCTTTTCATTTCTGCGCGGTTCTAAGAGTAGTGAGTGTAGCATTTAAAACATTGATTTGAGACTATCAAGCTTATGTTATTCCACTATTTTTGGAATAATTGTGTTGAGAGTTAATACTTTTTTTTTAATTGATTTTTTACAGAGAAGAAGGGAGAGAGATAGAGAGTTAGAAACATCGACCAGCTGCCTCCTGCACACCTCCTACTGGGGATGTGCCCGCAACTAAGGTACATGCCCTTGACTGGAATTGAACCTGGGACCCTTGAGTCTGCAGGCCGATGCTCTAGCCACTGAGCCAAACCGGTTAGGGCAAGAGTTAATACTTTTTAAACATTTTATTTTTCTACTTGGAATTAGTCTTTGAATTGTGAAATTATTTTATTATTTATTTATTTATTTAATTCTCACCCAAGGATATGTTTCTTGATTTTTAGAGAGAGGAAGGGGTCAGAGGAGAGAGAGACATTAATGTGAGAGATAAACATTTATCGGTTGCTTCCCATATGTACCTGACGGGGATCTGCAACCCATATATGTGCACTGAATGAGAATTGAACCCACAGTTTGGTATATGGGACAGTGCTCCAACCAACTGGAAGACCTGGCCAGGGCTTGAATGAAGGGATTATTAAGTCCAGAAGAGTTGGGAGGGGGGGTGTTTGGAGTTTTTTTGGTCATTTTACTCCTATGGTTGATATTCTTTTTTTAATTGAAACATTTTTGAGATATAATTGATATATTAACATTGTGTTAGTTTTAGATATATAACATAATGATTTGATATATGTATATATTGAGAATGATTACCACAATAACTTTAATATCCATCACCATATATACTAGTAGTTACAATATTTTTTCTTGTGACAAGAACTTTAAACCTATACTTTTTTGACAATTTTTAAATATACAGTACAGTATTGATAACTATAGTCACCATGCTGTACATTAGTTCCAGAACTTATTTCTCTTATAACTGGAAGTTTGTACCATTGATCACCTTCACCCATTTGCCCACCCTCTTCTGCCCCAGCCCCCTGCTTCTGGCAACCACCACCAATCTGTTCTCTGTATTTATGAGTTCAGTTCTTTACTTTTTGGGGTTTTTTTAGATTACATATACACTGAGTGGCCAGATTACTATGACCACCTGACTTTTGTAGGCAAATTAGCTGTAATTTTGCGCTGAAGTTGCCAGAGGGCCACATCATTATAAACATCTGAATAGCACAACATACCTAAGTATCATTGCTGATCAAGTTCATCCTGTCATGTTGATGGCATATCCCAATGGAGATGGCTTCTTCCAACAAGACAATGCACCGTGCCACGGTGCTCGTATTGTGTAGGAATGATTTCAAGAACATGAGGGGAGACTTTACCTTGCTTAGGTGGCCCCCACAATCACCAGATCTCAATCCAATTGAGCATTTGTGGGACAAGGTTAAAAGAGCAGTCAGGCAGCTGGTTCCACAACCATCAAATCTCACAGAACTGGACAGTGCTATTCATCAGGCATGTTGTCAGATTCCTTGCATCACCTTTCAACATCTGGTGGAGTCGATGTCAAGAAGAATCGCCGCAGTATTGAAGGCAAAACGTGGCCCAACAAAGTACTGATGGGGTGGTCATAATAATCTGGCCACTCTGTATAAGTGAGATCATACAGTATTTGTCTTTGCCAGATATTTTCTTACGTGATATATCCATTTAATAGAAGAATATTTGGCCATAATAGGGAATTAATTACTAATACATGCTACAACATGAATGTGAAAACATGCTAAGTGAAGGAAGCCAATCACAACCATGTATTTTATGATTCCATTTATATGAAATGTACAGAGTAGGCAAATCTATAGAGGCATAAAGTAGATAAGTGGTTCCTAGGGGGGTAGGTTGAGGGTTGGGGAGAGATGATATTTAAGGAGCTTGGTTTTTTCTGAGGGAGGGTGGTGATACAAATGTTCTAAAATTTATTGTTATGATTGTTTCACAACTCTATGAATATACTAAAGCCAAGTATCTTATCAACAGATGAGTGTATAAATAAAATGTGGTATATACACAAGCATTCCCCCTTAAAAAGGATGAAATTTTGATACATCTTAAAACATGGATGAACCTTGAAAACATGCTAAATAAAATAAGCCAGACCAAAAAAAAAAAAAAAAAAAGGGAGATGGGGGCAAATACTGTATGATTCCATGAGGTATCTAGAATAGAGACAGCAGAATAGTGGCCACCAGTGAAAAATGTGAAGAGGGCAATGCTGAATTATTGTTTAATGATGCAGAGTTTGTTTTAGATGAAGTTCTGGAAATGGAAAGTAGTGATCGTTGCACACAACATTGTGAATGAAACTAATGCCATTGCATTGTACACTCTCAAAAATGAATACAATGGTGAATTTTATGTAATGCATATTTTTACCACAAAAACATTTGTTAAAAACAGGCAGAATTTTTTTCTTAGCTGGAGATAATTGTGTAGTGGCACATGGAAAGGAGACTGTTTTCATTTTTCCATTTAACAGAGTATATTTTAGTTTTTTTATGATGTTTAGTCTTTTATGGTTTTCTTCTATTTTTATAAAGTGTAAATTTCTCTTGCTTTCTACATGGGATCCAAAATCTTTAGCTTTAAATATAAGTGTGATGACTTAAACATAACTGCGTGTCCAACATCTTGGATAATCAAAACAAATTTTTGATGAGCCACATTAGACTACAAATGACTTTGTGAAAAATTCATGAAGTAGTCACATTAACCTCATTTAGACTGGAAAAATTTTTACTATTAATATGCATGTTGATTCATTTTGTTGATTTCTGGAAAGCAAATGTTTATGGTATTTAATAGTAACAAGAGGATTGCAGTTTTCTGATAAATGTCACAGAATTGTGGCAGTGAGCCAAGAAGAAGAAAAGCTGTATTAGTGAAGTCAGACTCACTTCTGTAGCTATGGAAACTATAAACCTTACTAAGTCTGAAAAATGTATTCTCTTTGTATTTGTATTATTAATTAGACATTAGTAGAGATAATGAGGACCCTGGATAACTGCTAGACTAACTATAGGGATAATTGTATTCATCACAAGGCCTGGGTAATAAAAGGCATTGTTGGATAGTTTAGTATTTGTTTTGTCTGAATATTAAAATACTTTATCTTCAATTTGATTTATTATGGTCTTCAACTACTCGAATGTTTTCTCTATAAAAGGATTTTTCCTAGATTATTGCTATCACTCAAGTTTTAAATTTATCTAAGAATAAAGGAGAGAAGAACATAATTTAATTTTGTAAAAATTAAATTCATGTTGGCTGATACTTGTATGTTTATTGTTAAATGCATATAATTTGTGCACAAGTAAATATTATGAATAAATAATGTCTTAGGTATAAATTGGCACACTGGTAATTTACATTTTTTATAAAATGCCTAGTGATTTTACCAAGTAATAATTTCCTGATATATACCCTGATTGACCTATAAGCTTAATGTTTCTCCTAATTATAGAAACTAACTTACTCCTAAGAATACTTAAGATTAGGTAGGTAATCAGGGTTGCCTGTACTCATTTGGTGGAATTATAATAGGGCTGTTTGAAATGGCAAGCTTCAGAAGAAAGATGGTAGCTAATTCTAAAAATAGAAAGGTACCCCAGAGTTGAAAGATAGCCAGTAAGTAATTGTTCTCACCATATTTGTTTGCTTATTTGTGTGTAAATCCCAAAGTGCATTTTTCCTTAAATTCTATTGTGTTTTGTTCTCTTATACTACACTAGGAAGTATTGCTTCAATTTGCTGGACCTTTTTAGAAACATCAACTGTCAACAAACATAGAAGGGGGGGAAATGGGAACAGAAAGAGACTTTTATTGGGCGATGGGCTCACAGTGCAGTGTGCAGAAGATGCTTTGTTGAGTTGTACACTTGAAACTTGTATGATTTTGTGAGCCAGTGTCACCCCAATAAATGCAATTAAAAATCGTACTTTCGAATCTCCCAAATCAAATAGATTCAGAAGTGAAATTTAGCAGCCCTGTAGTATATGAGGAAAATTAAACAGAAAAGTGGATTGTGAGAGGTAAGCTCTTTTGGAAAAATCATTTAAGGTTGAACCCTATAATATTGCCGAGAAAAAAGAACCCCATCCATTTGGAAATGCCAGATTGGTGAAGAAAGGGGTCTAGGACTTCTTCCATTAAGAACTATTTTATTTTTCACCACTCTACTTCTGGAACAAAGATAGACCAGAGCATTGAAGAATTCTTTTTAGTGTGTGACACCTTTCCTTTTCCTACTTCCGTTTTAGTAGGACTTTGCTCATCTACTTGACCATTCATTGCATATTGAAGAAATCATGGATTGTAGTAAACATAGCTCTTCATAAAGAGACTGGATGGTAGGTCCTGTGAGAAAAGGACCATTTAGTATAGTACGTACTATACTAGGAAAGATGAGCACTCCTCATCTGGATTGCTAAAATCCTTAAAGGTAGATAAAACTTCAACTCAAAAACTCAAAGGATAAAATTTGATAAAAATAAGAGTGAAAATAGTTTCAACTCTAGCAGGTTTGGCTCAATAGATAGAGCATCAGGCTGTGGACCAAAGGATCCCGGGTTTAATTCCGGTCAAGGATATGTACCTCTGTTTGGTTGCAGGCTCCTCCCTGGCCCGAGTCCTGTCAGGGCATGTGCAGGAGGCAACCAATCTATGTATTTCTCTCACATCGATATTTCTCTCTGTCTTTCCCTCTCCTCTCTCTTCCACTCTGTCTAAAAATCAATGGAAATATATTGTAGGGTGAGGATTTTTAAAAAAAGTTTCATCAGTTAAAATAGCTGAGAGTAGACAAAAGTAAAAAGCAATATCCCTAATTTGGTATTTAATTAAGGTTGAATAGAAACTTTAGGTTGTACCTCAGCATGATTCAAATCACCCCTTTGGATTTTCAGGGTAAGGCTTTTGAATTCCAAACCCAGGAATTCAGAAAAGTCTTTTTTTTATTTTTATTTTTTTAAATCAGGAGCAGTAAGTTTTTTATTTTTAGGAAGTTATTTTTCATGATATTTTGTTCCTTTAGTTTTCATTATAGCTTCACTGTGTATTCCTGTCTTCCATCATAAGTGATACTGTCACCCCAGGTTATCTAAAGAGCTCCTTACTTTGGCATTTGTAGGACTTCTCAGTATAGTTTTTAATGAATGCTTAGTACCAGGTGCCTAAACACGAATATTCTGAATGAATCAATAAATTGACAAGTCTTGTTTGAGACAGTTGGGCTATGGTATACAACTATTTCCTAATAATTTAAGTTTGAGCATTTGTTAAAAAAACACAACTAGCAAAGTTTAGGGTTTTTCAGGGAGAGATGTTTCACAATACAGAATAACACTATTTCTTCTTTGTATTATTAACATAAAACTTAGTTGCATTTCATTGGTAGAATGAATTTTCTCTTAGTTAATAATTTCGTATATATGGATATTTCATATTTATTTATTTACTTCTAAAATAGAATCATGTGAATTTTGTAACCTGCTTTTTTTTTTTAGTATATTTGAATACTCTAGGTTAATAAATGGAGCATAACTTAGCTTTATTATAAAAACATAAAAACTAAAGTAAAAATCACAAAAACTCCCATCTCTCATAGTAATTGTTATATTTCTCTGCATAAGTATTTTATATAAATGGAGTTATTTTTATTATTTTACTGTTTATAGCTTTTTCCCTTCATTCAACAATGTTCTGTTTTCTAGGATCCAAGTAGATCTATGTATTTATATATTTTTAAACTAAATTTCTTCCCTCTCCATAATGGTATTGAGTTCTTAATTTAATTTTAAGCATAAATTTAAGTCAATACACTATTAAGATATTTGAGAAGGTGGCCTCTTATTCACTTTGTTGTTCATAATTTTTATCTTTACCTTTTTCTTCTTCTTCCTCTTCTTAGAGAACTAGAGGCCCAGTGCATTAAATTCATGCACAGGTAGGGCCCCTAGGCCTGGCCAGCGATCAGGGCCAATCTGTGGAGTGATCAGTGTGGTGATCAGGGGCCCTCACTGGCACATGCCTTTGCTGGCCTGGGGCCTGTGAGCTGGGGGCAGCTCCTGCATTGAGCATTTGCCCCCTGGTGGTCAGTGTGCATCATGGTGACCAGTCGTTCTACCAGTTGTTCAGCTGTTCATTCAATTTGCATATTAGGCTTTTATTATATAGGATACCCTTTAGCATTTCATATAATACTGGTTTGGTGGTGATGAACTCCTTTAGCTTTTTCTTGTCTGTGAAGCTCTTTATCTGACCTTCAATTCTAAATGATAGCTTTGGTGGGTAGAGTAATCTTGGTTGTAGATTCTTGCTATTCATCACTTTGTATATTTTTTGACACTCCCTTCTGGCCTGCATAGTTTCTGTTGAGAAATCAGCTGACAGTCATATGGGTACTCCCTTGTAGGTAACTGTTTTTCTCTTGCTGCTTTCAAGATTCTCTCTTTGTCTTTTGCCCTTGTCATTGTAATTATGATATGTCTTGGTATGGTCCTCTTTGGATTCCTCTTGTTTCTCTGTGTTTCCTGGACTTGTAAGTCAATTTCTTTCACCAGGTAGGGGAAGTTTTCTGTCATCATTTCTTCAAATAGGTTTTCAATATCTTGCTCTCTCTCTTCCTCTGGTACCCCTATAATTCAGATGTTGTTGCGCTTGAAATTGTCCTAGAGGCTCCTTACACTATCTTCATATTTTTGGATTCTTTTTGCTTTTTGCTTTTGCGGTTGGGTGTTTTTTTGCTTCTTTGTATTTCAGATCTTTGACTTGATTCTTGGGATTCCCCAAGTCTGCTGTTGGATCTCTGCATATTATTCTTTATTTCAGTCAGTGTATGCTTAATTTCTGATCGGTCCTTTTTCATATCCTTGAGGGTTCACTAAATTTCTTGGAGGTTTCTAGAAGATTCTTGAGTAACCTTATAACTGTGGTTTTGAATTCTATATCCAGTATTTTGCTTCCCCAGTCACCTGAGGTGGACACTCTTGGTGCACCCTTTTGTGGGCTGTTTGCACAGTCTTGTTGTAGTTAACCCTTGATTGCTGTTGGTATCACTGGGAGGAATTGATCTCCAGGCCAATTGGCCGTGATGACCAGCTGTGTCTACACTGTAAGATCTGTTGCACAGTAGACACCATTATGAGGCAGAACTTGCTTCAGTGGGGCTTTGGCACTCACTGAGTCTGCTCCTTATGGATGTGAAGAGCTGTAATCAAGTATGGTCTCACTCTGACCACTGGGTACACTGGCTCTTGAGTATCCAAGGAGGTGCAAGGTCAGCTACTGTCTGGGGCCACCCAGCAGGAGCTACAGAGGTATCTGCAGATTTCTCCTCTTTACTTGGGGTTTGGAAGTGACCAGATGAGGCCCAGCTGTGAAGCAAGGCAGGCTACTGCTGCCAGGCCTTGGACTTTCTTTTGAAAGCTCTAGGGCTCTCTGACCCAGCTGCAGTTTGACAGGTTTTAGGCAGAGAAAGG
>PVJC01005328.1:11593-59613 GCA_004026665.1 Murina feae
TAGTGCATTCTAAATGTATTGTATATTTTATTGCTAGCACTCACAGCTCTCCAAGGTTCATAGATATTACTGTCATGTTATAAATTATACAACCAAGGAAATCTTAGTGTGGTAAGTAACTAGCACAAGGTCAAACAGAAAATAAGTGATAGAACTAGAATGAAAGCCCAGTTCTCACTCCCTTTGTTCTTTTATTATGACACGCTACCTACCTCTTATTGTAAACAATACTGGTATCCTGACATAAGAATCATTCTTTTTGTATAGTGATTGTAGACATTTGTAAGGAATCTGTGGTCTCTCCTTCCTCCCTTATCCCCCCTTCATGCAAAAAGATTTGACTAATCAAGCCAAATGAGAATTAATAATATTGATGCTTTCTAGTATTATAACTTTTATCCCAGTCATAATTCTTTTGTATGATATAATTGACGTTTTAAACATTATTTGGTATAGAAGAGTTTCTTACCTGCCTCTTAATTCTCTGCTTTTAGAGTATGGTCACAGGCCATGGAAATAATTTATGGAAATAATTTAATTTTTTTCTAGAGCACTTTGGAAATAATTTATGGAAATAATTTAATTCTCTTCTAGAGCACTTTGAAGCTATCTCACTGAAGCCCCTCATTTTTTTACCTCTTCATCTCAAAAATTTGTGTCTTCTCACTTTCTGATTTCTGTTTTTCTCATGTCAGTGAAGAAATGCCCAGTCTTTTTCTAAGGCACCCTCAATCTTCTGGACTTGATTCCATGAAATATTTTATCACACCTAAATATTTTCTAACTCTCTTTTTTCATTATTTTCTTTCATGTTTTTGTTTACTAACAGCAGTAGTTGTCAAACTGTGTTTAACTACGATTTTTTTGAAGGTGCCTTTGCATATGATATTATTTAAAATAAATTATACTTAAAAAGAAACTTAGAAAATTAATTCCTTATAGTCTAGTGTAATCCTACTAGAGGTCCAGTGCAAATATTTATGCATGGGGGGGCCTGCATCCTCTTCAATCTGGGACCGCTGGCTCCTAACTGCTCACCTGCCTGCCTGTCTGATCACCCCTAACCACCTCTGCCTGCCTGTCTGATTGCCCTTAACTGCTCCCCTACCTGCCTGATCGCTCCTAACTGCTCCCCTGCTGGCCTGAACGCCCCTAACCACCTCTGCCTTGTTTCACACCTGGGACCCGGGCTTCCCTCCCTCTGGCTGGCCGCAGGCACCCAGGACCCTGGCTGTATTTGCCTGGGCTGGTGGCAGCCACATTGGACCGTGGGCAGGTGGCTTGTCCGTCTTCTGAACTGCAGGCGCTGGTGCCCAGAACTGCGAGGCAGGCAGCTTGTCCCTCTCCCGGGATGCAGGTGCAGGTGTAGCCATTGGCGCCGGGACTGTGGGGACTGTGGGACGTGCAGATTATCCCTCTCCTGGGCCACAGGCACAGGCGCAGCCACTGGCGCCTGGGGCCATGGGGCAGGCGGCTTGTCCCTCTCGAGCTGCAGCCTGGCTGGTCCCCATTCCTCTCTCGCAAGCTTATTTGTGCCTGGCTGGTCCCCATTCCTCTCTTGCGAGCTCATTTATGCCTGGCTGGTCCCTATTCCTCTCTCCCCAGTGTTGAGTGACTGAGCCGTTAAGGTGTGATGGCATGAGGGCGTGACAACCATTTGTATATTAGCTATTTATTATATAGGATAACAGTGCACTAGAACATTATTGTATTATATTTATTGCTATACTAATCTCAACTTCTTCATCCAATTGTCCTTTAACCCTCCTCCCCCCCTTTTTTTTAGCATGCAAGCATTCTCCTAGGAAGTTCATTTTTCACAGTTGCCAAATTTGGTGGTGTTTTCTTAATTAAATATGTTCTTATGTTCTCTCTTGGATCTTCAGATGTTTTTTCATTACTGGATATTTTCCTTATTCTGTCAAGTATATATAATTTCTTCTTCCACACAATAAAATAAAATGATTTTTTTATTGGTTCTGTCTCCTTAAGTATGTTTCCTTTTCTTTGGACAAAACTTTATGAAATAATAGCCTATATTTCTGCTTACAATGCATTTACTTTCACACTTCTGTTTGGTCTTCAACTTTGTGCCTCTGGCTCTGTCTTCAACACTCCCTTGATACTTCTTTGGCAAAAGTATCAAGAAATACCTTTTGCTGCATCAAATCCATTCTTTCCAGTTTTTCTTTATTTGAACTAAATGAGGCATTTTTGTTTTTGGCAGTCCACTCCCAAGACTTCTTTTTTTTTTTTGTTAGGCTCTCCTCTGACTCTTCTCTAGCTTCTTTCCTGGCTTCTTTTCTCATTCTGTCTGATTTTCTGCCTCTTCATTCTTTATACAGTCTTTTAGCAACCTATGTATTTCCACAGTTTTGTTTTCTTGCTCATTCATGCATTCATCAAGTGAATACCTGTTTGTTCTAGGCACTGTGTTATGGCTGAGAAGACAAAGTGAATGAGATTGACACAGCCACTGCCTTCATGATGTGTATAATCTAATAGGAAATATGGATAAACTGGCAATTGTAAATAGTGTGTGACAAGCATTCTTCTGGTAGAGGAATACACGTAAGTGGGATAAGTAACTAAGACTGGAGTGATCAGGAAATGTTTCTTGGAAATAAGTAATAATTGAAAGGGGCTGTGGGAAGAAGGTCAGTATGTCAGGTAAAAACCATTAGATTTCCAAAGAAATAAAGGTAAAGGGTGTAAATACATGGCTGAAGAAAGTCATCATCTTGAGAGTGTGGAGGGAAAGAGGAGAATGGAGAGGGATAAGGCTGCAGGGTCATAAAATAGGCACACAAAATTCAACAAACACTTAATTAGTGCTCTGTAGTTTTATAATAGCTCTATTGCCACATAATTATACAATTTAATAGCCTAGTTTGCCCTCTTGGCTGCAACAAAAGATAGTCAAAACTAGGTTTTATAAGATATCTGAGTTTATAATTGCTTATAGCTATAGACTGTTGTTTGATAGGTTTATACTTGTTATTATTACTAGATCTGACTCAAAAGATTCAAAGACTCTTACTAGTCAAAACCTTAACCTTTGTCTCTGGTCTTTAATTATAATCATTAGAAATAATGTATAATCTATTCTTATTCTCAAAAGGTTTAATATATATTCCCTTATTCTGACTAGATATTCACTTCTTTGAGGGCATAGACTATTGTCTTAAAAAAAAAACATTTTTATTGATTTTAGAGAGAGATAAACATGAGAGAGAAACATCCATTGGCTGCCTCCTACACATCTACCACTGGGGACTGAGCCCGCAACCTGGACATGTGCCCTGACTAGTAATTGAACCGGCAGCCTTTTGGTGCATGAGCCACACCAGCCAGAGCATGGACAATTGTGTCTTTAGTTTACATCTTCCTTTGTGCCTAGAGTACAAAGGGTACACTTGTATGTGTCTTTGTATATACATTATTTTTGGTAATTTACAAAATTAAGACTCATTTTTTAAACCTCAAAAGACTTAATTGAGTATATTTTACATAGGGCACATACAATATTTATTGACTAACTAAATTAAGTAACCTGAAAAATCTTCAAATCTCTTGAAGGATGTGAAGAAGAACATGGTGATAGTAGTTCTTCATCCTCTATAAGCATAGAACCAATTGACATGACTTAGTTACGATAGCATATAACTTCTGTTTTTAGCCAAGATAGAGTGACAGGGGATAGATTTACCCTCCTGTCTAAAACATTTTAAAAGCCAGATAAAATATGTGAAACAATGGTTATCTTTACATTTGACATTAGGCAGTGAAGGACAAAGATACCTGAGGAAAAAAGAAACAAATGAGATGAGCCCTACAAGTGTCCTGTCTTACTCCCTGGAGAACATTTACAGGCTGTGATGCAGAAATGTGGGATCCAGGTAGAGCCCCGAGTTCTGGAGGTAGAGTGAGGCATGTTGGGAAGCCAAGATACCTGAAATTCTTAGGGTCTAAAAGTACAGGGGAAGATGGAAGTGTATACAGAGAACTGTGGAGATCTACTGAGGATCTCCTTTGAATATTCAGTTGAATTGTGATCATGCATGCAGGAAAACGCAAGACTGAGAAAAAAAAAACTACCTGAAAGGATTGGAGGAAAGTTTTAGAGGACTGGGTATGATGCTTGTTTGCACCAGCCAGAGTAGAAAACCTCGTGATTCAGGGGTATTGGGTAGTGTTAAGAAAGTTCTTGCCTCAGTAGTAAGGAAAAATTAACCCTGGATTAAACATGCTTTGGGACATACTTAAGAATGTTTTAAAAAGCAAGAACCACAAAGATTAAACTATTTCCAAGTAACTTAACCACATGCCAAAACAAAACTCAAGACTTTTTATAGGACCCTAACTGGTTTGGCTCAGTGGATAGATAGAGTGTCGGCCCGCAGACTGAAGAGTCCCAGATTCGATTCTGGTCAAGGTCATGTACCTTGGTTGCGAGCACATCCCCAGTTGGGGGTGGGGAGTGCAGGAGGCAGCTGATCAATGTTTCTCTCTCATTGGTGTTTCTCTCTATCCCGCTCCCTTCCTCTCAGTAAAAAATCAATAATATATATATATATATATATATATATATATATATATTTAAAAATTTTTATAGGAATATGAAAATACCAGCACACAAGGTAAAATTCTCAATGTCTGGTATCCAATCAAAAATCATCAGTCATGGAAGAGGCAGAAAATTATGAGAATTTTCTCATATAATGAGAAAAATCAGTAAATCACAACAAATCTAGTAATGAGTTGTGGTAGTGGTGGTTCTTTTGTGTGGTTTTTTTTTTTCATTTGCATCCATTAGCATTTTTCAGATTATTGCCTTTCTGATACCTTGTCTAGGAAATATGAGGCAAAAAGAAAATTCAGGGAAGTCACTACTGTATTGTTCCTGGGGTCCCAACAACCCAGCCGGTCTACCTTCTTTTCCCTACCTTCCAGTCTTTTTATGTGTATGTGTTTTTTAAAATATATGTAATGGCCAAGGTTTTCAGCTGAACTTAGTGAGAGGAATAGGGAAAAGTACAACTACTACATTTTCCCAAATGTGAATATCTCTGCGCCATATTTTTGGAGTGAAAACAAACATTCCTTGCTAGATCAGTTGGATATTCATATGACAAGCAATGAACTTTGACTTCAACTTCTTTATAACAAAACCAATTTCAGATGGATCATAGATATAAATATGAAAGATAAAGCAAAAAGACTCCTAGAAGAAAACATGGTAAAATATCTTTGTGTTTGGTGCATGCAAAGATTCCTTTAATGACACAGACATCATTAACCGTAAATGAAAAGATTCTTAGCCCTAACTGGTTTGGCTCAGTGGGTAGAGCATCGGCCTGCGGACTCAAGGGTCCCAGGTTCGATTCGTCAAGGGCATGTACCTTGGTTGCGGGCATATCCCCAGGAGGGAGTGTGCAGGAGGCAGCTGATCAATGTTTCTCTCTCATTGATGTTTCTAACTCTTTATCCTTTACTCTCTGTAAAAGTCAATAAAATATATTTTTAAAAAAAGATTCTTAGATTAAACTTCACTAAACTTAAGAATTTCTGTTTATTACAGATATCATTAAGGGTTAGAAAGGTGAGCCACATATGGAAGAAGACATTTATAATATGTATATTTGACATAGGATTTACATCTGGAATATATAATGAATCCTGACAAATAATTTTTTGTAAAGAATACAAAAGACTTGAGGGAAGCCTGATAGGCATGGCTCAGTGATTGAGCGTTGACCTATGAACCAGGAGGTCACAGTTCAATTCCCGGTCAGAGCACATGCCCTGGTTGTAGGCTCCATCTCCAGTGTGGGACATGAAGGAGGCAACCAATAATAATTCTCTCTCATCATTGGTGTTTCTAGCTCTCTCTCACTTTCCCTTCCTCTCTGAAATCAATAAAAATATTTTTTAAAAAATAGACTTAAAGAAAGAAAACCATATGATCAATCAGTATATGAAAAGTTGCTCAAAATAATTATCAGCCCATTAAAATAAAAATGTAATATCACTTCACCTCCACCAGATATCTTGTAAAAACATTTAATTATGACTCAGCTTGTGGAGTAGTCAGAACTTTCATACACTGATGATGACAGTGTATATTGGAACAATCACTTGAGAAAACAGCTTAGCAGTATCTACCAAAGTTGAATATACACATACCCTGTGACCCAGCAGTTTCATCTCTAGGTATATATAGGAGTGGGCAAGAGAAGGTTTACAGTTGTGAATACACAAAACAGTTTATTCTTGTTTTATTACTTATTATTGTAATATTTTCCATCCAAACAATGGCAAACCTACTTTTGCCCATTCCTCTATATCCAAGGGAAGTACATATATGCACATTTCAGAATGTTCATTACAGTATTTGTTTAATAGATAAAAACTGTAAACAATTCAGTCCTTTGCCAGCAGAATGGATTAATTGTAAAATATTCATACAACAGAATAATATATAGCAGTGCGAAAGAATGAACTTACTCGTATTCAGTAGGTCAGTGGTGGAATCCCAAGCATCTTCATTCAAGGAAAAACTACATATGTTAGTCCTTGATTACCACTTCCTTAAAATTAAGGGGCAGACTAATGAACTTAGTCATTTGTTTATTGCCACTTAATGGTAGACTGTGGAGAGAGGCTATAGTGTTTGGACAGGTTCAAGCCTCTGACTAATGAGAGGGCACAGTCCTCTCATTGCCACATGCAAATCCCAGCTTGGAGGGCAGAGCCCTCCCAGCACAATTATAACCAACAGCTATAGTTGTAAGCTTGAACCTATGGTCCGGACACATGGCCCCATATGTCTGAGTAACATAGGCTTGATAGAGTTCAGGTACATGTAATTGAATAGGATTGAAACCCAGGAGAACATTGTAAACATCTTGACCTCGTCCCTACTTTACCTCGTGGACTCTGGCTATAAAATAAAGACACGACTGTAGTCTGTGGTGCTGTCTCGCCATCTGGGAGCAGTGTCCCACCCAGACCTAGCTTTTTCTCTTGTCTGTCTTTTCTCCAGCCTTCACTACCCCCTCTCAGGTTCACCCTTAGCCGTGCTGGCATGGTACAATAGACAAATATTTTTTTAAATAAATCTTTATTATTCAAATTATTACAGATGTTCCTTTTTTTTTAACCCCCATAGCTCCCCTCCACCTGGTTCCCACCTCCACCCCATGCTCTTACCCCCACCACTGTCTTCATCCATAGATGTAAGATTTTTGTCCAGTCTCTTTCCATACTCCTCATACCCCCTTCCTCCTGAGAATTGTCAGTCTATTTCCTTTCTATGCCCTTACTTCTATTCTATTCACCAGTTTATTCTGTTCATCAGATATTTCTATTGACTTAATTGTTATGTTCACTGGTTGATAGATATGTATTTGTTGTCACTTTGTTGTTCATAATTTTTATCTTTACCTTTTTCTTCTTCCTCTTATTAAAGAATGCCCTTCGACATGTCAAATAATCCTGGTTTGATGGTGATGAACTCCTTTAGCTTTTTTTTGTCTGTGAAGCTCTTTATCTAACCATCAATTTTACGTGATAGCTTTGGTGGGTAGAGTAATTTTGGTTGTAGGTTCTTGCTATTCATCACTTTGAATATTTCTTGCCACTCCCTTCTGGCCTGCATGGTTTCTGTTGAGAAATCAGCTGACAGTCGTATGGGTACTCCCTTGTAGGTAATTAACTGTTTTTGTCTTGCTGCTTTTAAGATTTTCTCTTTGTCTATTGCCCTTGGCATTTTAATTATGATGTGTCTTGGTGTGGTCCTCTTTGGGTTCCTTTTGTTTGGGGTTCTCTGTGATTCCTGGACTTGTAATTCAATTTCTTTCACCAGGCAGGGGAAGTTTTCTGTCATTATTTCTTCAAATAGGTTTTCAATATATTGTTCTCTCTCTTCTTCTGGCACCCCTATAATTCAGATGTTGGTGCGCTTGAAGTTGTCCCAGGGGCTCCTTACACTATCTTCATATTTTTGGATTCTTTTTTCTTTTTTCTTTTCCGGTTGGGTGTTTTTTGCTTTTTCGTATTTCATATCTTTGACTTGATTCTTGCAATCCTCTAGTCTACTGTTGGATCTCTGTATATTGTTCTTTATTTCAGTCGGTGTGTGCTTAATTTCTGACTGGTCCTTTTCCATTTTTTTTTGGTATTCTCATTTAGATCCTTGAAGGTCTCACTTAGTTCCTCTGAGGTTCGTAGAAGATTCTTGAGTAGCCTTATAACTGTGGTTTTGAACTCTATATCCAGTAGTTTTCTTTCCTCCATTTCTGTCTTTTGTGACCTGTTTCTTTGTCTCTGCATTTTGGCTGTTTCCCTGTGTTGATAGAGTGGCGTTTTCTGTCTCAGCTACAGTCTGTTAAGTTAGACTGCAGGCAGACAGGTGCACAGCTTGGGTGGGGTTGTAAATTGGGTGGGGCGGGGTCTCAGAATCATCAGGGTGGAGCAACCCTCGATGGCTGCCCCTCAGCCGGCTCTGCGGCTTTTCCCCGTTTTGGCATCTCCACGCCCTGGTGTCTGCGCGCCCCCAAGTCCCCGAGTCTTGGAGTTCCGCGTCAGCGATGGCTGTGAACAGATCTCCTAGAAAGCCACTCTCGTCTTCCACCCCATTGCCAGACAGTTCAGTGTGACCACGGAGCTTGCAATTCCCCTGCCAAGCTGTGGACCCAGGTGTAGCCTCCACTGCCATTGCTGTTTAGCACGCGTTCGTACCTCTCTGTTTTGGCGCCGAGAACTTCTACTCAGTCTCAATGCACTCCTTCTCTTGCCTTCTAGTTGTAAAGCTTCCACTCCCTTGGTTCTGGAGTATGGCTGTTTAACTTTATAGTTGTATTTTTTTAATGTGGTTGTGGGAGGCTGCACAATGAGGTATATACCTTATGCTGCCATCTTCAGTCTAGACAAATATTTTTGATCTCCGTAAACAATTATTTTATGAGGTTTGCAATTTCTTCTGTTTATTGTTGACTAGAGGCCCATTGCAGGTAGATTCCTGTAAGAATAGGCTTCCTGAGCCAGAGCGACGCAGAGAAGGGAGCTAAGCCTGCCTCTGCTCCCTCCCTTCTCCGCTGCCTCCTGTCTCTGCTGCGTCTCTGCTGCCTTGGCTCAGTCCCTTCTCTACTGCCTGGCTCCCTCCCTTCTCTGCCGTCTCAGCTCCCTCCCTTCTCCCTCCCTTCTTCACCGTCTCTGCTGCTTCGGCTCCGTTCCCTTCTCCACCGCTTGGCTCCCTTCTGCAGCACTTGGCTTCCTTCTATGCTGTCTTAAGTCTTCGCTTGCGCCTGTGTATGCAAATTAACCGCCATCTTTGGTTAATTTGCATATCACTCTGATTGGCTGGTGGGTGTAGTGGAGTGACACCAATTTGCATATTACTCTTTTATAGATGTAGATAATCCATGTGTAGAGTAGAAAGGACAAAGTGAGCCTTGCTGATTTCCTCAATATTGAAGAAGGGGGAAAAATCCATGTTACATGAATATTAAAAGAAGAAATTTTATAGGCAGTAACTTAAAAAAATCACTGAAAATGAAGATGCTAAAACATAAAAAGTAATTATTCATTATGAAAATGGTGGTTTAGGTGATGTTGACATAGAAGTTGAAAGGTGGGACATGGGGAAATAGGGTATCTATCTGTCTATCAATCTATATATCTATATATACTAGGGGCCTGGTGCACAAAAATTTGTGCACTCGGGGGGGTCCTTCAGCCCGGCCTGTGCCCTCTCACAGTCTGGGACCCCTTGGGGGATGTCCACCTGCTGGCATGCCTGGCCAGCCTGGGTGAGGGGCTGATGGCTGTTTGCAGACTGGCCAAGCCCCCCAGTGGGGACCCTCACCCTATGGGGGTGTGGCCAGCCTGGGTGAGGGGCTGAGGGCCGTTTTCAGGCTGCCCACAGCTCCCATTGACCCAACGTCCCAGTGAGGCTGGCTGGTTTCTTATTTAGAGCCCTAGCTAGTTTGGCTCAGTGGATAGAGCATTGGCTTGCAGATTGAAGGGTCCTGAGTTCCATTCCCATCAAGAGCATATACCTTGGTTGTGGGTTCCCTGGCCCTGATCAAGAGGCAACCAATCGATGTGTCTCTCACACTGATGTTTCTCTGTTTCTCCCTCTCCTTTCCATTCTCTCTAAAAATCCATGGAAAAATATCCTTGGGTGAGGATTAACAACAACTTTTTTTTTTTTTTTTAAAGAAATGACTGTTAACGCATTGTGGACCAGTAGTTTTATTGCTGGCTTTACCCAGTGGCCAGCAATAAAACTACTGGTCCACAATGCTTATTTGTTCTATTGAACAAATACAAAAAACATTTTACATATTGTTAAAGGCATGCTTTAAAATTAAGTACCCATTTTATTTTGAAGTTATTTATTACATGTTCTTACAAGCTAATATCTTTTTAAAGAATATGTTGTAAAACGTGTAATATGAAGTAAGAATTCTCATGATCCGTCTGCAATGTGTTAAGTATATGGTTTTATAATGTAGTTTACTGTTAAGCAATTGGTTTTGTAAACACTGGTTTTGTAAACATTCAGCTAAATTATAAGTGTGTATTCATTACATTAGTGTATACAATAAAGGTTTAAAGTAAATATACATTGAGAATTTTCTACTGCTTATGTTCCAGAAATGAACTTATTTTAGTGATACTATAATTAAATGTGAGTTCAGTAAGGGTAGGAAACTGTAGAACACTGGAGCCTCCTCCTCTCTTTAGCAAGCAATCAATCAGTCACACTCATTTAAGCCTATTAAATGGAAGGTCCATGACTCAGAATTTTGTCTCTTTTGTTACTGATATATCCCCAGGACCTAGCACAGTATTTGACATACATTAGGCAGTCAGTATATGTTATAAATGAATGAATAAATGAATGAGGATATTTAATGAACTGTGCTTCGTTCTATAGCAGGTACAGTGGTATCACCTTACCACGGATACATTATTTATTACTTTTTGTATTAATTAGCATTGTTTCTGAAATAATATGAAAAATTCCTGAAGCTTAATTCAAACTTTAGAATTATTACCCAGTAGCTTTCCTTAGTGATTGATAACCTCATCAGCAAACATTGAGTGCCTGTCATAAGGTATTGATAAACTTTAGTTATTCAAAGAAGTCATACCATAGTTTATGCCCTTGAAGAATTTTCAACTACAAATTGAAGAGATAGAAAACAGATGTAAAGATAACATAGCAATATGAGGATGCCAAATATATAGTACATATGAAAAATGGTTATGTTCAATCAAAAGTTTCTTTTAAATTTATGTACATTATTCAACTTTAAAAATATGCATAGAAAAATATGGAAAGGAAACAAATATACTAGTGTTTTAATATATATCTTTGGATAGTGAGGTCATGGGGAAATTTAATTTTTATTTCTTGCATATCTATATTTTTAAAAGCTAGAAATACTTCAATATTTTGTCCCAGTTCCAGGACAGATTTTTTAAATTTTTTCTTTATTGATTAAGGTATTAAGTATGTGTCCTTACCCCACCATTTCCATCCCAGCCTCCTTTCCCCCGCTCATGCCCTCACCCCCCTTAGTGTCTGTGTCCATTGGTTATGCTTATATCCATCCATCTATTGGTTGATTGCTCCCCTTTCCCTCCACCCTTTCAAAACACTTTTAAATTCGTATTCTATTTGCCATTCTGCACTACCAGAGTATCTGATTTTGTTTGTTTCATTGATTTTAGATAGAAATAGCAGCAAAAGTGAGAGGAAACACAATGTAGATCATTTTTTGATGGTTACATACTCAAATATGAAGACTTGAAATAAGCTTGTTTCCCTTGATATGCTCATTTCTTTGGAAATAGCAATTAAAAACTTAAAATTAGTAGTTACAGAGCTGAATTTTTGGATTACATAGTAATTAACTATTACATTTTTAGTGAAATGTGCACATGTGCCTCTGTGTACTTTTGGAACATTCTCCAACTTATGAAAACAGTTGTAAGTATAGTGCAAAGATTTCCTAAATTATCTTAGAGGAATTTGCTGACATGATGTCCCATTGCCTCTGAATACTTTACTATGTATTTCTAACAAACAAGGATATTATCCAACATAATCACAATATAACCACCAAATTTTTTAAAATAACATCAATACATTTTCCCCCCATCTAATCCTCAGACCCCATTTAGGATCCTTCAGTTGCTCCAGTAATGTCTTGTATAGTATAAGGGTCCAGTTTAGACTTACATGTCCATTTAATTGTCATGCCTTATTAGTTTCCTTCAGTCTGAAGGAGTTCCTTGGTCTTTCCTGGACTTTCATGGTTCTGATACTTTTGGAGATTAGAAGTTAGTTACTTTGTGGAATATTTTTTAACATTTTGGGATTGTATGCTCCCTCATGATTACATTCAAATGATGCATCTTTGACCAAAATACCACAGAAATAATGATGTATTCTCATTGCATTCTCTTAGATGGCATTCGATTTTTATTTGTGTCATTATTGATGATGCTCACTTTGATCACTTAAGTAAGGTGGTATCTGTCAGACTTCTCCCAGATTCTCCTTTGTTATTAGTAAGCATTTTGTGGAGTTGTACTTTGAAACCACATGAATATATCATTCCTCATCACACTTTTTACCCTCCTTACCCCATTAGGCTTCTGACACACAGCCCTGGCACCTATTCACCCCTTTTGGACTCTGAACTCTACAGTTCTCACAGCCCTATTGTAAAAGTATTATTATAAGATCTTTGAAAATTACAAACAAGCCATAAATGTTTTATTCAGTGATTTATGTCATAGATCTGATTTTGAAAGTCTTTTTCCTTCTAGAACAGCCTTAAGTAATTTCTTCAGAAAATAATATAAATTAAAGATGTATATAATCAGAATGGTTACTTCAGTAGTATACTCAGTTCGGCATTTTATAAGTGTTAATAAGTTACTGAGAAAATAATTGTGAGGTTTTTTTAAGTGTAAAGTAATACCCAGCTAAGCATGGCTCAGTGGCTAAGCGTTGACCTATGAACCAGGAGGTCAGGGTTCGATTCCTAATCAGGGCACATGCCCAAGATGTGGGCTGGCTCCCCAGGGGAAGACGTGCAGGAAGCAGCCAATTGATGATTTTCTCTCATTGGTGTTTCTATCTATCTATCCCTCTCCCTGTCCTCTCTGAAATAAATAAAAAGATATTTTTTAAAAAACAAATATGATATATATATTAAAATGACTGTGGAATGTCCTAACCAGTTTGGCTCAATGGATAGAGCATCAGCCTGCGGACTCAAGGGTCCCAGGTTTGGTTCCGGTCAAGGGCATGTACCTTGGCTGAGGGCACATTCCTAGTAGGGGGTGTGCAGGAGGCAGCTGATTGATGTTTTTCTCTCATCGATGTTTCTAACTCTATTCTTCTCCCTTCCTCTCTGTAAAAAAATCAATAAAATGTATTAAAAGATGATTGTGGAGCTAAGTTAGTTTTTTTTTTAATGTAATACTTTGTTATTGCTAATAGTGTATAGACTAGCATCTTCACATGATGACATTTTTTTATTTCAAATAACATCTTTTCTTATTTTTTCCATCACCATTTTTTAAAAATAATATTTTACTTTTGATAGTGACTCATTTCTGACAGTCTCAAGAGATACAACATGTTCCTGTAAATAATTATATAAGTTATAATTATAAACACAAATAGTTGTATAAATTAGTTTTCATATTCCCCAACTTGATACAATTTATGCTGTTGTATATTATTTATAATTATCTTAGGATACTAGATTGTTTTAGGAAAACAATAAAAAAAATACCTTCAGGAAGAAGTGATATGATTAAGTAAATATGGTATGTGATAGCAAACGAATAAATTGACTTAAACTTAAAAAATGTTGTTAAAACAGAGCATCACCTACCAGTTATTCTTGGACTTCATAACCTTTTAGAAACCAAATATCCAGTAGACCTGCAGCCAGTACATTTTTCCAGTGGAGATGCCAAGTGTGATGACTGTCAAGCCTGAAGTGTTTTTAACAGAGTGAATGCTGCCTCTCTTCAGTGCAGAACTATGTTGGCACAGTGGAGGTGCCAGACATTTTGTTTTAGAAAGTCTAATGTGAAACCATAGCCTTTGTATTCACCAGCTTATTGAGAGAGTTAATAAGAGATGGAAGAGTTAAGGCAATTAGTTCCTAAACCATTCATTTGCAAGGACTCTTTGAAAGTTTTTTTTAAAACTCTTGTTTTAAAGTAGCTTTGCATTTAAAGTAAAAAAAAAAAAAGCGAGATCCCATTTTAAAAATAAGATACAGCCCTGACCGGTTTGGCTCAGTGGATAGAGCATTGGCTTGTGGACTGAAGGGTCCCAGGTTCGATTCCAGTCAAGGGCATGTACCTTGGCTGCAGGCACATCCTCAGTAGGGGGCAGCTGATCTATGTTTCTCTCATCGATTTTTCTAACTCTCTATCCCTCTTCCTTCCTCTTTGTAAAAAAAATCAATAAAATATATATTTTTTAAAAGATACAAATATTCATAAATGGATTTTTTTATTATAGTGTTTGCATATTATATCAGGGAGCATTCATTATTTGAATAACACTTGTGCTGAACATTAATTCACTTTCTGTTAAAATTTTAAGCATTCCCAACAAAAAGTATCATCTTTATACCACAATATTTCCATTTAGCTACTTGCTTGACAATTGAACAGAAACATCGTATTTACAGGGCCCCTCCCCCTTTTTATTGTTCATCTCCACATGGAGTTAAGTCTGTAGTATAGTTGTGTACAACATTTATTTATTTTGTTACCTGAAAGTAAATAAAATAGTCTTCTGAGAAGTCATGAAGTAAATGGGCTCTCTCACAATTTTGGTCTTTACTTTTGAACATTGATTACTGTCAGGTCAACAATGGTGAGTGTTGGGGGGGCGGGGAGGATATAATTTACAGAGTTCTTTTTAACATCATTTTATTTAAGCCTTATAGTAACTCTGTAAGGTTATGTATTATCCATGTATAACTTTAATTTTTATTGTATTTATTGATTTGATTGTATTTTTCCCCAAAATATTTTTATTGATTTTAGAGAGGAATGGAGAGGGAGAAAGAGTCAGAATCAATACTGAGAGAATCATTGATTGGCTGCCTCCTGCACCATCCCCACTGGGGATTCAGCCTGCAACCCCAGGCATGTACCCTGACCAGGAATCAAACCATGATATCTCCTGATTTGTAGGTCGATGCTCAACCATTGAGCCACGCTGGCCAGGCTAGATTATATATTTTAGTGAAAAGAATATTCCTAAAACCATTGTCAGGCCAACTTATTTCTACTCCTCTGTCTTATCTCCATGTCTCCCCATCAAAGGAAACCACTATCCTAAACTTTATGTTTATCATTACCTTCTCTTGTTTTATCACATGTGTTTTTCATTTTTTACAATTGTTTGAACCTCAAATTCTTTATTGGTAAAATCTACCTCACAGAATTACCTTGAAATTGACTTAATGAACTTTGCATAAGTGCCTGCCTCTTGCCCCCAATCATTCAATATTTTCTTTGTTTCATCTCCCTGACACTTTTGGGGGAAAGTGAGGGAACACGGCATGGGGGTTTGAACTCTTTTTCTCTTTTCCTGGAACTGAACAATATGTAGCATGAAGCAGTAGAGAATGGGAATTGGGTGACCAGCAATTAGGGAACAGAGTTCCCAAATGAGAAGGGGAGGTGGAAATCTGTACTATTAAGTTACTAATTTTTTCCTTCTTTTTCACTGCCTTGTGCCCTCAAAGTTCTGTTAACTTTGAGCTCAATGTAGCATAGTGAAACTCTCACCCCTTCATAACCAGTGTTGATGAATAAAGGTCCAAATTGACCTAGAAATAATCAGTGACATAAATTAATCAATTAGAGCTTGCTAATGACCAAATAAGCCAGTCAGCCAGCCCATTTTTACACTGTTCACCTTCCCACCCAACTTGGAAAGTATTAAGTTTTCTTTCAATATCTGAAAATGGTTTCATTCCTCCATTTTTTCCTTCTCCCTAATTGCCCTGGGCTTTGCACTGTTGTATCAACATTAGGCAAATTCTTATTCTTCTGAGTTATTCCCCCTTTTTGCCTAATTTATTTTATCATACACTTATGTTAATTTATGTTAGTAAGAGTTATTTATTATAGCACACTTGTCCTGATTCTACTATATGCATACTTAAGCAGTTGTATTGGGCTTTTGGTCAACTAAAATTCATGATGAACCATTAAGTTAATTGAACATTATTATTGCACAAATTATTAGCAACATTAAAAAATATATACATGTAAGACAACAGTTAACCAGTCCTGGCAAACTGATGACAGAATTCCTTAGAAAACAAAAGTAAAATCATTTCTAAATTTTTAAAAAATATTTTTTATTGTTGAAAGTATTACAGATATCTCCCTTTTTCCCCATTGACCCCCTCTACCTATCCTCCCCCCTCCCCCAAGCCTTCACCACACTATTTTCTGTTTCCATGGGTTATGCATATAAGTTCTTTGGTTGATCTCTCCCCGCCCACCCCGCCTTCTCTCTGGTATTCATCAGTCTCTTCCTTGCTTCTATATCTCTAGTTCTATTTTGTTCATCAGTTTATTTTGTTTATTAGGTTCCACATATGGCACTTGTCTTTCTCTGACTGGCTTATTTGCTTAGCATAATACTCTCCATGCCCCTCCATGCTGTCTCAAAGGGTGATCCTTCTTTTCTACTGCTGCATAGTATTCCATGATATAGATGCACCACAGCTTTTTTTACCCACTCATATACTAATGGACACTTGGGGTGTTTCCAGATCTTAGCTGTTATAAATTGAGCTGCTATGAACATATGGATGCATACATTCTTTCTTAGGTGTTTTGGGATTCTTAGGATATATTCCTAGAAATGGGATCATTAGATATAATGGCAGTTCCCTTTTTTTTTTTTTTTTTGAGGAAACTCCATACTGTTTTCTATAGTGGCTGTACCTGTCTGCATTCCCACTAGCTGTGTACTACGGTTCCCTTTTCTCCACGTCCTCTCCAGACATCCTCGCCAGCACTTGTCATTTGTTGATTTGTTGATAGTAGCCATTCTGACAGATATGAGGTGATACCTCATTGTCTTTTAATTTGCATACTCTCTAATGATTAGTAACTTTGAGCATTTTTTTTTTATATGTGTCTTGGCCATCTATACGTCCACTTTGGAGAAGTGTCTATTTAGGTCCTATGCCCATTTTTTTATTGGATTGTTTGTCTTTTGTTAAGTTATATGAGTTCCTTATATATTTTGGAAATTAACCCCTTATCGGCTGTATTATTGGCAAATATGTTCTCCCCTACAGTGAGCTCCATTTTCATATTTTTAAAAATATTTTTACTAATTTCATAGAGGAAGTGAGAGGGAGAGAGAGATGGAAACATCAATGATGAGAGAATCATTCATCGATTGCCTTCTGCATGCCCCACACTGGGGATCAAGCCCACAACCTGGACATGTGCCCTTGACCAAAATCAAACTTGGGACCCTTTAGTCTGCAGGCTGATGCTCTATCCATTGAGCAAAACTGGCTAGAGCCTCTCTTTTCATTTTGTTGATGGTTTCTTTTGCTGTGCAGAAGCTTTTTATTCTGATGTAGTCCCATTTTCTCCTTAGTTTCCTTTGCCCTAGGAGATGTATTGGTATGAGAGATGTCTGAGATTTTGCTGCCTGTAGTTTCTTCTAGGATTTTTATGGCTTCATGACTTACAGTTAAGTCTTTTATCCATTTTGAATTTATTCTTGTGTATGGTGTAAGTTGGTGGCCTAGTTTCATTTTCTTTTGCATGTACCTGTCTGATTTTCCCAACACCATTTATTGAAGAGACTGTCTTTACTCCACTGTATGCTCTTGCTTCCTTCGTCAAATATTAATTGAGCATAATGGCTTGGGTTGATTTCTGAGTTCTCTGTTCTGTTTCATTGACCTATATGCCTGTTCTTGTGCCAGTACCAGGCTGTTTTATTACAGTGGCTTAGTAGTACAACTTGGTATCTGCTATTGTCATCTCTCCTTGGGTTTCTTTCTCAAGATTGCTGCAACTACCTGGGGTCTTTTTTGGTTCCATACAAATTTTTGTAGATTTTGTTCTAGATCTGTGAAAAATGCCGTTGGTATTTTACTAGGGATTGCACTGAATCTGTATCTTGCTTTGGGTAGTATGGACACTTCAATGATATTAATTCTACTAATCAATGAACATGATATACTTTTCCACTTGTTTATATCTTTTTCTTTTTTTTCAACGTCCTGAAGTTTTTTGAGTACAGACCTTTCTTCTCCTTCGTTAAGTTTATTCCTAAGTATCTTTATTTATATTTATTGCAATGGTAAATGGGATTTTTAAAAAATTTCTCGCCCTGACCGGTTTGGCTCAGTGGATAGAGTGTTGGCCTGCGGACTGGGGGGTCCCGGGTTCGATTCCGGTCAGGGGCATGTACCTTGGTTGTGGGCACATCCCCAGTGGGGAGTGTGCAGGAGGTCAATTGATGTTTCTCTCTGATCGATGTCTCTGACTCTCTGTCCCTCTCCTTTCCTCTCTGTAAAAAATCAATAAAATATATATTTTTTAAAAATCTCGTTCTGAGAGTTCATTATTGGCATATAAATAACTTAAATATTATTGTACAAATTATTAGCAACATTAATAGAAAAAATATATAAGACAACAATTACCCAATCCTGGCAGACCAATGAGAGAATTCCTTAGAAAACAAAAGTATAATCATTTATAAATGTTTAAAAAGGCAGTAAGTGCATTTAATAAGTACCTTGCACAAAACAATTTTTACCATCTATTACATTAATATTTATTAAACATCACTTCATTCCTTTTTTAAAATATTTTTATTAATTTTAGAGAGGAAGGGAGAAGAAGAAAAGGACAGAAACATCATTGATGAGAGAGAATCATTGATCGACTGCCTCCTACACGCCCCCCACTGGGAATCGAACCCAGGAACCTTCAGTCCACGGGCTTATACTTTATCCACTGAGCCAGACCGACTAGGGCTTCACTTAATTTCTTTGGGCTTATATTCTAGCTTTTCATAATCCATGATAATTATGACATACTAGAGCCTGTGTCATTTGCAAATTCTGTACTTCTGTTCAAGTTGTCGATATATAGTAACCACCTTCCTCCAGGTTGAAGCCATACATTTTGGTGCTATAGCTTGGAGTCTGTTTTATTACGTCTACAGTTCCTCATAAGAACTTTATCAGACATTTTACTAAATTTGGGATAACTATGGCTGTAGAATTTTTCTGATTCTTAAAAAGCTAAATAGATTTTTTTTGTAGCTTGACCCTCTTATAATATCACTTTTTACAAATAGAAGCTATGTCCATGTCTGTTTATGATTACTTGTTCAGGAGTTTTTTCTTTGGCTATTGGAGACTGTGAAAGTGTTTAATTTTGCATTGAATTTAAGACTAAAGGACAATTGTATTAATAGCCTAACATATCCTTTAATCTTGTGTCTTATGTGAAACAGATTTAAGATTAAGAGTAAGGCCATTGCATTTGGTCCAGTTACAGTGTAGAGGGAATATCTTTGGGATAATGGAGTAAAAGAATAATTTAAATGAGGATTTAAAGTTGTAGAGAGATTGTTTAAAGTAGCAGACCCAACCCAGTTCTGTCTAAAGTCAGAGCCTGTGATGGTAGTGATTATATTAACTGCTGCTTTCCTTTGGATAGATAAAACTTCTGACTTTTTAAGTTTCCAAATAACTTGAATCAGTTAATCAGAAAATACCTTTGATGAATAAATGAACCCATGCTTTCTACACCTTCCACTTGTCCACTCATATTACTTTGTTTGTTTTGGGGGGCAGGCTATGGGAATGGTTGAGTTCTGCATTTGCTTCCCAGTGTATTCTGATTAGCATTGCTTTTATACCTCTAATGTAGACTTAACTTTATACCATTCTTTAGGAATGGTAGAGTGTTTCAGTCCACAAAGGTTTGTTTTGATTAATTTATTTTAATAATTAGAGAAATAGTGCCAACCAATGAAGCACTATTAGTGATGGAGTTATTACTGAATACCTTTTTTTCCCCTTGACATAAATACATTCTATTTCCTTCTAAGCTAATTTTCATTTTCAAATTTCCTTTTTGTTTGGAAAAAATTACTCCAGTGTGTTTCTTTTTTATATGTAAGAACCCTTGTTTTCAACATGGATTGAGAAAAATTACAATCCATATTTCATGACATGGCATTTCTAACTTTCAAATCATAGTAGTGGCCTAGTGCACAAATTTGTGTAAATTGAAAGGAAATTAATTAGAAAAAATATTTTAATATTGCTATTTGCTCTTTCTCTGTAATAAAAGTGTCAACCAAATTCACAACCAACAATGACAGATTCATTTTCACGTTTCACCATTTCTTACTTCTTTTCAGTTAAGTCACGTTTCTAAGCTTTCTAAATCTTCATTTTCCAGCTAATGAAAATAGGATTCCATCGAGTCTCCTATCTACCTACTCCAGGACTTCTGTGAGAGTCAAATGAGATGAGGCACGGGAAAGCACTTCAGACATTTAAAGTGTAAAATGTTTCCACCTGGCTATAAAGCAAGTCGTGTTTCTGAGCTGAAGAAACTCCAAGGAGGCTAGTTGCTAGGGAGAGGAAGCTGGGCGTTGCTACGTGACGTCATTATCCAGTGCTCACAGCCACTGTTTCTTGGCTAGGCTGGGCTGTGGGTTGCATATTGTGCCATGGGATCTCAGCAGCATCGGCTGTGATTTGGTGGGGTGTTGCTCTGGGGTGGTGGCAGGGGTCTGTGTTCCACTTGGGGGAAGCCAAGTGTTGTTTTGTGGGCACCAGGTCCATGGTGCAGTTTCTCTGTAAATGGCCAGTGCACATCACAGCAGCTTCTGCGTTGAGTGTCTGCCTCCTGGTGGTCAGTGTGCGTCATAGCTATCGGTCAGATAGACACTTAGCATATTAGCTTTTTATATATATTGAAGATAGAAGATAGGATTATACATACTCCACATCCTTGCCAGCACTTGTTGTTGGGTGAATTGTTGATGCAGCCATTCTGACAGGTATGAGGTGATGCCTATATTATTTGAAAGTTAGAAATAATTTACTTAAGGCTTTTAGCAACATTTTAACAAGCTAAAACTTTTCAGTTAGAGCATATTATAGTTAGGCAAATGTCGAATTTACCAAATGTTTTGAAGATGTAAATTATAAGTTAGGTAATAGGGTTTCTCAAAAGAAACTTTTAAATTGATTCTTTTTTAAATTGTTTTGTTAAAGAATATGTTTTTATTAATTTGAGAGAAAGAGAGAGAGAGGGAGAGAAAGAGAGAAAGGAATATCAATTGGTTGCATCCTGTACATACCCCGACCAGCAATGGAACCTGCAAACTAAGTATGTGCTCTGATCAGGAATAGAACCCTCAACCTTTTTGGTTTATGGGATGATGCTCCAAATGAGCCACTGGCCAGGGCTAAGTTGATTCCTTACTGTAAATGAAGATCATTTAATAGTATAACTTCTAATTTTAGCTTGCTTCACAACATTCTTCCTTATCCCTATCCACATCAAAGTTAACATACTTACTTTAATGGTTAACTGGCAGGATCAAAGTATTTATGAATTAGTAATCAGTTAACGAAAAGTATTTTTTGTTACCAAGGCTAAAATGTCTTGTATGTTTACCTGTGGTATTTTAATCACTCATATAAATAATTAATAACCTTCTTTAATTGTTGGAATGTTAGGTTTCATGGAATATTAGGTAAGTCCCTTAACCTTTGTGCCTTGGTTCTTTGGAAACAGGGCATATGATTCTACTTGGTTTTTTGAGGTTCTTCCAACATTGATTCTACTATCTTTAGAGAATATGTTAAGAAATCTTTCTATCCCCAAATGATATCATAATTATAAAGTAATTTATTAAATAGTAGACATAAATTTAAATTTATGAATAATTAGAGTATTATAAAATACATTGTAAAGAAATAATATTCTTGCCTGGATGGTGTGGCTCAGTTAGTTGAGCATCATTCTATGCACCTAGAGGTCTCTGGTTTGATTCCCAGTCAGAGCACATGCCCAGGTTGCTAACTCGATCCCCAGTAGGGGATGTGCAGGAGGCAGCTTATGGTTTTCTCTCATCGATTTCTCTTTCTCTCTCTCTCTCTCTCTCTCTCTCTCTCTCTCTCTCTCTCAAATAAAAATGGAGTGCGGTGGGTTAGAAGAAGTAAATGGGGGGAACAGGGGACATATGTAATAATTTCAATAATAAGTATCGTTAAAAAAATAAAAACATCTTTAAAAAAAATACGTTTGGCTCAGTGGAAGAGCATCGGCCCATGGACTGAAAGGTCCTGGGTCTGATTCCTGTCAAGGGAAATATACCTCTGTTGCAGGCTCGATCCCTAGCCCGGGGTGCTTGTGGGAGGCAACCAATTGATGTGTCTGTCTCACATCGATGTTTCTCTCTGTGTTTCTCCCTCCCTTCCACTCTCTCTAAAAATCAATGGGAAACTATCCTCAGGTGAGGATTAACAAAAAAGAAAAAAAAGAAAGAATATTCTTTAATCTTGGATATAAAAGTAATCATAATATAATATAGGCAGTATTGCTTCCTGATTTAAGAGTATTCTATATTTGTACCTTTCTAAAGTTGGAGATTTCTCAGAGTGAGAAGTACTTCCTTGAGCCGTGTCATTCATTTTTTTAGCTTCATTAGGAAGGAAAAATGCATTATAGCAAATTGAAGTATTTGCTAAAAAGTGCTATGTAAAAGAGCAGCACTAGACTAATGGAGAAGGCATCTTAAAACTAATACAATATCTAATATAGCTATCTCAATATATGAAAGATGGTAGTTACACTCATTATTATACAGAGAAATATTGGAACATCTTGGGTTATTTGACCTTCTATTCTCTCTAGTTTTATGCAGCTTTAAAATTTCACAAATTTTCTCTAGACCATCTTTAGCATAAAGGATAAAGGCAAGAAGAAAACAGGGGGTAGAACAAATGCAAAAATTATTCTTCTGTTCAATAATATTATTTAATAAAAGAAAAATATTTGCTAGTAATTTTTTATGACAGTAATTTTATGGAGTTGTGTGTGTTTGTATGTGTATGTAAATACTACAGTTGTCATGTGTGAAAGACATACTTGTTCTCAGTTATTAGGTTGACTTATACTCTTTTCAAAATATTTTCTCCCCCCCTACAGAATCTGTCTATGATCTTCTCCCAAAGGAGTTACAGTTACCTCCATCTAGAGAAACAACTGTAGCATCAATGAGTCAAACAAGTGGTGGTGAGGCAGGCTCGCCTCCTCCAGCTGTAGTTGCTGCTGGTATGCATTTCATTTTACTTTATTAAAGAAAACTAGGGTCTAATCTGGCCAACATGAACAGTGCTGGTAAAGTTTATATCAAAAAGAGTGTGATTTGAGGCTTTGTTTTAGGAGGTTTTAAAATATGTACTTAAAATTTTTAAATATAATTTTATTGATATAAATATTATTTCTTAAAATTTGACATTGGCACATCTATTAGTGCCATCTCCTAGAATGGACCTTGTGTTCAGTTATGGAAATGAATTTTGTTTACTGCACATAAGAAGCTTAAATACCAAGCCATGGATGGAACATTACATTTGTTGAATTATATTTTAAAATAATTTTTTAAATTTGCTTTACAAAAAGGAAAAAATACTTTACTTTGTATAATCTGAAAAAGGACTCAAGCCCAAAAGTCTCTTTTCTATCTGTAACACATTTCTGTAACATATTCCCTACATTTGAAAACATGTGGCTTTTTAGTTATTTTAAATTCAGTTTAAAGTAATGGAAGATTTGAATGTAATATTTATATAAAGTAATTTTTATATCAATTTAAAATGTGGAAATTAGTGTTTAAAAGTTTATCAAACTTATTTTTACTCAGCTCTCAAATCATACACTTTACAATTATTATAATCAGATTATATAAAGCTGGTTCAAATTTTGATGAAATTAGAATTAAAAAAAGACAAGCTAACACAAAAAAGTCTTGATTAGTCATAAATTAATATGAATGCTTTTAAAAAATTAGATTACCCAACTGTGTTTTTCTCTTAGTTGGGTTTATAGACTACTAAGTGTGGTTTGTTTAAAAAAAGGAAAAAATTTAGTCTCTGAAGTTTTATCTGTCCTACTTATTAGAGGTTTCTTGTCTGATGTGATACCTCTCACCTTTTCAAGTGGTTCTTAAAGTCCATCAGAACATTATTTTCAGTAAATTCTTTTTGTTTCAAAAGAACAGTGAAGTGAAAGGTTGTTATTTAAATGAGGATATTGGTACTATAGTAGAACTTCAGATATTTTTCTTGTATGTGTTAACGTATGTACCATTAGCCTTGAGTATCAGTCTTTCCCCTTAGTTGTACAGTGCAGTTTGCTGCTTTCCTAGTCGAGGGCCAGAAAACATTAAACATGGCAAAGAAATTTATCAGCCTTGCTCACTGTTCATGTGTTGCCAGACATTTTCTAACAGATACTGTGGATTTAATTGTGAACGTTTTAGTAATGAAATTGGTGAGATGACCTGGTTTCACTTTATATCCACTGGGTTCTAAAATGTCCCTGAATATCGTTTCTGGAATTTAAAGTTTAAACTAGTTTAAAATTTATTAAGACAATGAATATGAAAAAATAGTTTTTAATGATATATTTCACTTTAAGTCCACAGGTAGATATTGACTAACTGATATTTTTTTGTATCTTTTGAGATTGTTTTTTAAAGATATGTTGAATCTGAAGAACTAAAAGTCTGTTTCTTCTGTGCTTTTAAACATGTATTGACAGTAGATCCAGTTCCTTTTAAAAGCTGAAAAAATATTAGAATTTGGAAAAGAACAACATTGCCTTTAAAACAATATAAAACTGAATTTCAGAAGTTTTATATATAAATATTGAAAGTTATTGAATTTGAGTCACTAATGGAATGTTGATCTTTTCTTCCTCTTCTGTCCCTCTCTCCACATGTTTGAGAAAATCCTTTCTAGATAAATTAGATTGAAAGCTATTAGTTGAAAAATCCTGAAAATAAGAGAATTAATCCAGGAAGTATTCTGAAGTAATGAATATTTATTAGATTGAGAAGTTAAGTTTTTAATGATGGTGAAGAGAGTAAGGACGTAACCTCGACAGTTTCCTTATATTCACACACAGAAAGATTCTGTGATCTAAAACCAAGTCATTTGTAATTTTTAAAACATAAATTTAGTTTTAGTAACCAATATAGTCTTATTCTAGGATTCTAATGTCTTATTGGTAGAATAAAGTCTTTGTCATATAACATTTAGATAAGAGAGTTTAAATTACAAAATAATTATTGTAGGGAGATCAATTTGTATGTATTATTGAACTTGCCTTTTATATTTGACCTAATAATATCCTCAGTGACATAATTGTCAAATAGAGAGATTTAGAGTAAATTATCAGTTACTCAGTATTTTCTGGCCAAAATACTAAATTTCTTGGGAAAGGCACATTAATTTAGACTTCTGTGAGTTTTATTTTTTAATTTATAGCATTTGCTGTTTAAGTATGACATGCATAAAAATGATGACTCTTGATGTAGTTAATTCTTCAGAGTTTTGAAGGAGCCGGATTGGCTGCTATCAGTTATGAGGGCCTGGTGGGAACAGACTTCTAGTTCTGCCATAAAGGTTTGTGTTTTGCAAGTTTTAAATCAATTTTGAAATTTAGAGGCTGGGCATGTAGGTGTACATGTACATTCTTTATTATTTAACTATTAAAATGTGTTTCTCATATTCACCAAACTAGATATTTTTCTTTTACATATTACTGAAGGAATGAGTAAACATGGTGCTGCTAATCCACAATCCAGAATATTGGATAAAAGTGTCTCTCAAATCTTTTTTTGCCTCTACACTAGTTCCACTTCTATAGACTCCCAACAATAACATCTTTTATCCGGTAAGTCCCAGGGTTGAGAGTGGGAGAAAGAGGACTTTTCCTCCATAAGTCCTCCCCTGTGCATGGGATCAATTGTCAAAATTTGGGAGGTGTAGTGGAGAACCACCAGTCTGAAATTTGTACTTCTCACCATTTTTTTAAAGACCTCTGTTTATGTCCCTCCAAAAAGGTAGTTAAGAGTTTGAAGTTCAATATGTGAATGAAAAAAAGTTTTAGAAATACAGACTTTATGAATACAGTATTATTATAGATTCTCAGTAGTTAAGAGAGAGGCCATTTTCCTAATATAAAAATAGTTATCCAAATGAATTGATGCTATTTTTTGGCAAAATTAATCGAGAAGAAGTGTAAATTGTGAAAATACTCTTTAGTGTGTGTATGTGTGATTCCTATAGTATAAAGAACTAAAATGTAAATGTTTAGGAGAAATAAAGTAGTAAAACCAGAATTTGGGGTTTTTGAAAAGAGATATGGGAAGTATTTTTCTTAAATAATACTTTATTGAGATATAGTACATATATCAATTAAAAGTATTTTAATTTACTTACACGTTTATAGTTTTCATCCTTAGATTCACTTCATTTGTGTAAAATAGAAAGTCTTTGACAGAAGGTAACAATCAACTTTGATCATCTAGAAAAATTAAATTATTTTCTTGTTCTAGACTTTATTTGTCTTCATTTTGGGATATAACATAAAATAGGATTTTGCTAAGGTGACTGTTTTTTTTTAATTGTTTTATTTTAATTGGCAATGAATTAATCAAACCATACATTTTATAACTTATATATCTTAATTTATATATCTTAGTTAATAATTCTTTTGTTATTTTTATAAAGTTATTATTTTACTTTCAATAATTATATACATTACTCTCTTTACAAGTAATATATTCTCAGTGCATTAATAGTTTGTAGCAGTTTTTAACATGTATAGGTATATACACTCATAAGTCATGTACAGTACAAATCTCTGTTGAATATTTCCATCAAATGGATCACTGGAGATGTTTAGCATTTTTTTTTTAAATATATTTTATTGATTTTTTTTACAGGGAGGAAAGGAGAGGGGATAGAGAGTTAGAAACATCGATGAGAGATAAACATTGATCAGCTGCCTCCTGCACACCTCTTACTGGGCATGTGCCTGCAACCAAAGTACATGCCCTTGACTGGAATCGAACCTGGACCTCTTCGTCCACAGGCTGACACTGTATCTACTGAGCCAAACCGGTTAGGGCATGTTTGACATTTTAATTTAAATTAATAACTTTACATGGAATTATCTATATAAAAAACTTTCCTGTTAAAAGAGATTTATTACATAGTGCTTTGAATTCTGTGACACAGCAATTAATAAATCTCAAATATCAATACTGAAAGAACTTAATTGAGTGCTATTTACACTGTAGGAGAACATGCTAAAGAACTAAATTTATGTTCTGTAATCAAAGAACAGCTATGCTTTAATTCATTTCAAACATCTTAATCACCTAAATTAAAATTTTAGGAATTTCTAAACTATCCATAACAGCGAAGCTGTATAGAAATTGAGGTTAAAAAAAATAGGTTGTTTTAGTTCTTACTGTGTGATAGGAATTATATCATGCAACTTGCCTATTATCATATCTCAGTCTTTCCAAGCACCAGCTCTTCTTATTGGGCTCTAAGTTCTTTTCTCTTTGTCATTGTTCTTTAGAGATTTTAACATTGTGTTCTCTAACTTCAATTAAGGAAACACAAGATCCTGGAAGGCAGTGCTTAGGGTATTGAGTTGAAAAAACGATACCCCTTCTCTGCAAGTTTCAGGATCTATAAAATGGGAATATGCTTTCTAGAAGAGTATTAATTTTTAATAGAAATGATTCACCACAACAGGATTATGTAGCCTGTTGAATTTATTATGTTTTAATTAGTAACTTAATTTGAGGAGTAAGTTACCCTGTGATTTCTCTCCTGGGTTAATAGGTTAGCATATTTCAGAATTTTGGCCATTTATGTAGTTTACTATTCCTAAAATTACATCTAAAGCCTGTTGACAAGAAAGGTAACCCATCTATGTAACCTGTGTATTGATATTGTGAATTAAAATCTTAGTTATTCCATATGGCCATTTATACTTTTTCTAGAAAACTGAACCATTTCCAGAAGAAAGTCAGATCCTAGTTACAAACATGTTGTAGTTAGGTTTAAAAATTCTGTCTTTTTACTAAAATTATATAGTAAATCTAAATATATACATTTATACATGTGGAAATATCTATGTATGTGTAAATTTATGCTAACATTTGACTTATTAGGATGAAAAGCATAAGCAAACTTAAGTCATAATAGTTAATTGAGAAACAACTACCGATTCAGGAGACTATCCATATTATAAATTTTAATTAACAAAAAGTACATTTTCCCTTTTTATTGTTCTCAATTTTTAGCAATAACTTAACAAAAATTTAGATTTATTCAGTCTCAGAATAAGCACATTTTTATTACTATCTGAGTCTATAGAATAACATTCTAAAACTGTTCACAGATTCTCAACTATTCAAAGGCAAGTACATATATAAAGTTGACACAGTCTCTTATTTGTATGTGTTTTATACAATTTTACATTATTAATGAACAGAAGTGGGCTTATTTTTTATATTACTAATAATATTGATAATATCAGAAGAAAAAGTATTTCCATAACTTGGCGATTTTCAACCATTTTCATCTTGTTGCAGACATAAGCTAATTACTAAAATTCTGCGGCACACCAAAAATACATTTTTGCCAATACGACAAAACATAAGTATAATTTTCATTGATTTATAGAGAAATAATAATATTAATAGTAATTACCTACCTTTTTTTGCTCCAAAGTGACTTTTTAAAATATCAGGTGCCTGCCTATACTTGTATATATGGATTTCTGGTACCAAGAATTAAGCAATCAGACACAGCCTTATTATGGGACATGACAAATAAAATGCAACTCTATTATATGACCTATATGTTTATGGTTGAAGACAGGAATTAATGGCTATTGTAGTGTTGGCTGTTGTCTTTTTTTTTTTTTTTTTGACAATCTAAGGGAAAAGAGGTCAGTGCCTGACTAAATAGAAATCACATGTTTTAAAAATTCTTACGGCACACCAGTTGAAAATCACTGCCATAACTAATTGTTTTTTAACAATTAGTTGTATAAATAATACTAGTAAAGTTGTATAAATAATACCCCAGCTGGGACAGGAGTAAAGGGAATATAGTAGGATGGGAAAATAGTTTTTGTGACTTTTTTCTCTTAAAATAAAATCATGCATAGTAAAATTGTTAGCATTTGTTAAATATGAACAGAGGGTATATTAGTGTTTAGTTTTAAATATTTCATAATTTAAAAAAACACATGGTTTGATGAAGGTATAATATGTGTCCTTGACAGAAATAAAAAAAAATTAAAAAACAAACAAAAAAACACCAGGTGACAGATGATTAACATAGTCAAAATGGCCAGTGTTCTTTAAAAGGAACAAAGGTGTGACATACCTAAAGTAGATACCTGATGACTTTTTTCCCCCATAAGCCAAGTATATTTTCATTGGCAATGTTCTTTAGCCCAATGACGTAAAATTCATTCTTCCCCTGTCGCTCCTTCATAACAAGGTATTGTCAATGAAATTAAATCAGAAAATGAATGAGAAAGCACCACAACATGCCTGATCCATAGGGCCACATTCTAGATTGAAAAAAACAACACATACCCACATACTATAGTTTTAGTTTTCTTTGTGTTTTGAACATATGAAATAAAATTAGTGTGCGCAAAGATCTTATTTTTATAATAATACTAGAGGCCCAGTTCACAAAATTTGTGCATGAATAGAGTCCCGAGGCCTGGCTGGTAATCAAGGCTGATTGGGGCCTTTCAGCTGCTGGCCAGGGCCTCCCTTTCCCAGTTGCTGGCTGCCGGCCAGGGCCTTCCTTCATTCTGCGCCACCCCCTGGTAGTCAGTGCACGTCATAGTAAGCAATCAGTCTCCTGGTCAGACTTCCACAGGGACAATTTACATATTAGGCTTTTATATGTAGAAGGTTTTTTTAACTGTATTTTACTTCTTTCTTTCCATTCTCACCCAGTCTTTTTTTTACCTTATTTTGAAGTTTTGCATATCAGTCAAAATATAGCCACACGCATGGACATGGGATTTATTTTCTGACTTATTCTTTTACATTGTCACTCTCTAAATGGGAACCTTTGTATGTAAAAGGAACACTGATAGAGGATGAGTCATAGAGAAAACAGTTCCCAAAAGGATGATTCTGTAAAGTTGACTAAGAGTCTTTTCTAGAATTATTTTCCCACTTTTTTAAATGAAATAATAAATTTGACCAGTTGTCAAAACTTCTGGTAGAGCATTATATATATATATATATATATATATATAATTGTTTTTACAGAGAGGAAGGGAGAGGTATAGAGAGTTAGAAACATCAATGAGAGAGAAACACCGATCAGCTGCCTCCTGCACACTCCCTACTGGGGTTGTGCCCGCAACCAAGGTACATGCCCTTGACCAGAATCGAACCTGGGACCCTCGAGTCTGCAGGCCGACGCTCTATCCACTGAGCCAAACCAGTCAGGGCTGGTAGAGCATTTTATGACATCTGTTTTTTTGCCTACACAATTTATTTTGCCTACAATGGAATCTAATTCACACTCTAATCTAGGCTCAGTTGTAAAACCTGATTGGTTAATAAAATTAGAAGATTTGAGTAATATAAATACAGTTTTCTTTTCCCTTTTTGGTCACCTCTAAAAAAAGAAATGTAAACACATTGAATTAGTGTTGGCAGGAATACCTTTATTATTTATAAACTTTTAAAATGCACTATATGATAAAACATTAAAATGATCTTCAAATAGCATCCCTCAGAACTTTTTCCAGTTTTTGTTTAATGTAGTGATAATATTTGTTTTGTCTTAAAGTAACAGTACCTTCCAAGTGGTACAAAGTTGTTCTTTTTTTTAACTTGTACTTCCTAAGGTCTTTGACAATGTAATAAATTTAGTTATTAGCTAGAACAATTATTTATATAACTTGTATAAATATTGTGACTTTATTCAGTTTCTGATGAAATAAGCACATTTCATATTACCTGCCTCTATGGAATAGCATTCTAAAACTATTTAAAGATTCTTAATCATTCTTTTGTTTTTCAGTAATTTGAGGTAGAGGATTCTTTCTGGGCTTTAGTCTTTTCACCCAATGTTAACCAGTGATGTTACCTAAATCACCAGTTGATAGAAAACATCTTTCGGTGCCAGTAGGAGGGGATTTAAAAACCAAATTCTATAATGTGTACCTAATATATATTTTACATTGTGCTTAGCTACTTTGAGTTGACTAGGACAAAAGATATATTTAAAACATTGCTCTAAATGTCAGGACACTTAAAAATTTTGTAAGCATTTTTCAGGAAAATGTCTTTAATAAATATTCTGTGAATATATTAATGATACTGACAAAGTAAAAGTTTCTTTTAGGAGAATTTGGGTTAAAAATGGGAGAGTATTTACCAGTATTATGTCATATTATAACCCTGACTGGTAGTTTGATGGACTGGGGAATAAAAAAATGATCTCCAATAAATCAGTAACAAACTTTTCACCTTCAGCAATAGTGCTAATTATTTTTTAAAATAGAGTTTCCAGATTCAGACATGTGATACACAGAAGCATATCTAATTTAAAAGTGTAAATTGGTAACCTTTTTGAGGAGGAATGAGAAAGTATGCGGAAGTTGACCTGAGGGATGAAAAGATTCTTCTGCTAAAATATAAATATTTCTTATTGTTTGAATGTATCTTCTAACACTCTTTAAAGGAATTTGGGTGAGAGAACATTCTGGCTTATGGATTAGATTGCATTAGTAAACAGGAGGACAATTTGGTGAATATGAGTACACAAAAATTCTGGGTAAAAAATTTCACCATTTGCATTTATTTGGATGTGAAAAATTAATGTTTTTAAACATTTGTTTTAAAACATGGCTTATTGTAGCATGTAAGCTTATGTTGGGTGGAAAAAGTACAAATGGGAAATTGAAATGTTGTAAACGTATAAATTAAATAATCTATCCTAAAATTTTTGGTTTTGTTTTTTTTGGGGGGTTTTTGGTAAAGTAATCTGAATTGCTTATTTTATATGCTGGGATGCTAGTTGTTTTTTCTATTAATACACTTAACTTGCATTCTAGCTTCGCCATTCAGAGACAGGCATCGTGTGGTGGGTTGTGTGACAGTGTCTGTCAATAGTGAAGACAAATAGTGCCAGAGACACTTAACCCATCCAATCTCACCCAGGGTATAGGTCGGTTTTCAGACTTACTCATAAGTCTGTCTTTCTTTCTTCCTTCCTTCCTTCCTTTCTTTTTTTGTTTGTTGTTTTTTTTTTCTTCTAAATAGTGAATTGATACTGATTGAAACTAAAATACTTGGTAAAGTTTTAGACTTTACATTAATACTATAAGGAAAAGAAGAAAAGTAGAAAACAGAGGTTGGCATGTAAGGTGTTGACAAAGCAGGTTTGCAGCCACTTTGAGTGTCCTAGATTTTTCAGTCTTGGCAACATGAATGTTGGCCTTATATTTTTTTCCTCTCAATATCTTTCTTTTTTGATGTGAAAATATATCCTTGTTATCTGGTGACTTTTATCAAACAAGATAGATTTTAAATCTGAAGGAATTGTTACCAATAAGAAAAATGAAATACTTAAAAACAGTAACTAAGGTTGAATAGTAAATGTTTTGGACCAGAAATTGTTTGTAAACATCTGTGTTTTTAATGATTATTTTCTGAGCAATCAGTAGTTTGCTCCTCCTCTGTTCCACTATTGGTTCACTTTACACAGTTACAAATTCTATGGTTTTTGGTTTAATGGCATTCTTAAACTTGACTGATTTTTGCACTAATTTTGAAAAGCTATAAAATATATGTGTTTATTTAAATGCTAGGGAACACATTTTTATTTTGGAAGCTTAGTTAAATGTAAATACTTTCATATATTTTAAATCCGTAAAAGATATTTGTTTCTTCTGAGGATTTTCAAGAATGTTTCTAATTTCAAAGCTTTCTAGAAAAAGTATAATTAGTTCCATATAAAATATCTATTTTTTATGATATTTTAAGCATTGAAATATGGTAATTAAAATAATTTCTAGTTCAACAAATCTAGAACCAATAGTTCTTAATTTTAAAATATTGTTTAAAATTAATAAGTGCCCTGTCGGTGACTGACACTGTACTTTCCGTCCTGAAGACAAAACAGGCTGGGCTCTTAGCGTGTTAACTAAGGAGTATATAAAATCTATGTGGGTTTCTATATGGGGTACTCTTTTAAAATCCATTATCATCCTTGTAATCAAATTAATAGTACTTGCAATCATCTGGGTTATCCATGCAGATATTATCTACCACGCTTTTTATCCCAATTACTTCGAATATTCATAGGAAACCTTAATTATTCCATCTTCTTAAAAGACGCCATATATCCAAACTAAGTTGACGGTTATTACTGGCATTTTATCTAGTAATTGGCTAATCAAGAACATAATTATTAAAACATGATGCTTTCCTTCACTTATAAGTTTTAGAGTTAATCTATTCTTTTGAGATTATGAATTTACAGTAGTAAATTGTAGAAATGGTATATTGGTTTTCCCTTTAGTTTGCTGTGCTGTCTGAGGTCACAGGTAATACTGTGGAAAATTCTTCTGGATTAAAGATAACTATTTCATAAAAGAAAAATACTAATATTTATTTACACATTAAGTGAAAGAGTAAGTTTAAGAAAAAATTTAAGAAAAACTTCCATCTTTATGAAAGATTGATAAGGGATTCTTTTATTTAAAGAACAAATGAAAGTATAAAGTTACAAATCAGAAATATATTATAACTATGCTCAGTGAGAAATAAAAGCAGTTACTAAAACATTTTTACATTGGAGTTTTTGTATTTTAAAATGCAGCAATTACACAGTCTCTATATTTCCAATAGATAAAAAATAGAGACTCAAAACAAAAAACAAAACAAAAAAGAGTGAGGAAAAGTAGTTAGCATATTTTATTTATAAAAACTTATAAATGGCCCTAATCGGATTGGCTCAGTGGCTAGAGCATCAGTCTGTGGACTGAAAGGTCCCAGGCTCGATTCCGATCAAGGGCATGTACCTTGGTTGTGGGCACATCCCCAGTGGGAGGTGTGCAGGGGGCAGCTGATCGATGTTTCTCTCTCATCGATGTTTCTGACTCTATCCCTCTCCCTTCCTCTCCATAAAAAAAAAAAAATCAATAAAATATGTTTAAGAAAAACAACATAAATGAAAAAGAATATATAGATGAGGATTGCATTAGCATTTTTGTTCTATAGAATGTCAATTGTTTCTTGATATATATCTATAGTAATAAAAGCATAATATGCTAATTAGACCAGACGGCCAAACATTAGAACAACCAACAACCGTTTAGATGATCTTCTGGACAACCTTTCAGACAAAGCTGGGCACCACGGCTGTGAGGACCGAGCCCCTTGCACAAATTTTGTGCGTTGGGTCTCTAGCATGTGTGTGTGTGTGTGTGTGTGGGTGTTTAATGTATTTTTATTGGTTTTAGAGAGGAAGGGAGAGAAGAGAGAAACATCCATCAGCTGCCTCCTGATTGCCCCATACTGGGAATTGAGCCCGCAACCTCAGAAATGTGCTCTAAATGGGAATCAACTGGTGACCTTTTGGTGCATGGGACAACACTCAGCCACTGAGCCACACTAGCCAGAGCTGTTTCTTAATGCTAAGTTACATTTATAGTATTTCCAGGAATGTTTTTTAATGCTTTTCTGGGACTGCTTAGAAATGATAAACTAGTATTTGGAAATCTAATATGTTCTTGATATTATTTTTATCATTTGTAATAGATAATATTAAGGATTTTTATTCTTAGTAAATTTATAGGTTAGTACACAAGTAGGTAATTAGCTAATGTATAGTTTCAAGAAAGGAAGTTATTAAAGCACTCTTTGTAAAAATAGCAAGTAGTTATCTCTGAACTCTTAAGTTTCTTCTAAACCTTTCCCCGCTATCAGATAATGCAATTATAGCAATATATAGTCTAAGTAGTTTTAGTTAATAAATCTTTTTTTAAATAAACCTGATGTGTCTATTGTGAACATATTGGTACATTTATTTGCCAATTTAACTTTACTATAACTCAACACCTATATCAAATATTAGCTTCCCATAAATTAATTTAATAACAAATAACATGCAAGACACTATGTTAGGTATTTGGAGAGTCTAAGATAAATATATTGTCCATGCTTTCAAAGGACTCATAATTTTTATCCTTCACCTTCTAACTTGGCATTATTAATGCACTTTGGTGATGTCTTGCTAACCAGAATATACTATCTTTATGTGAAAGATTTTATACAGCACTATAATCATCATCAGAGCATCAGTGATAATATGATAAAAACTTTTATAGTTTTATTTGTTATAGTCTTAAAATGAGTAGAATTTTTATAATTTAGGATCAAACTGAGGTAGGCTTTAAAAAGTAATACTAATTTTAAATTAAAGAATGCTTACTACTGTCTCCTGACAGAATTTATGTTTTCAGTTTTATATTTTTGTGCTAATGAACTTTTTTATTTAATAACTATATCTAGGAAACTGCAGGTAAAATAAAAACAATTGTGTTAGGTGTCTAAGAAAAATGTATGGGATATTTTAATTTATGGAGAGTATGAAATCATAGTTTGGCATACCTGTCCCAGAGCAGACACTTATGTATGATTATATCAATTTGGTTTTATAACCATGTTTGTTTTGATAGGATTTGCAAGATAAACTCATATAGCATACCAAAGAGCAATGGTGGGTTATATCTTGCAGATTAAAGTTATAATAACTTGCTTTCATAATTGTTTTTCACCTGTACTTTCCGTCTGTCAAGGACAGGGGTCCCTGCGATGGTCATATTCTGCATTCTCGTGTGCACGGTACTTAGATTCAAAGTGTGGGTTGGGGAAAGCTCCTTTTAGAAAGACAGATTCACAGCATTCATGCTGCATGCTTTGTGTGATCCACCGCAAATATTGCATGCTGTATACTTGTATTTCTCTGAAAATGAAGAACATGGGTTCATACACACATTAAAATTTAGTTTCATTTTTGCCAATAGTTGGAACAGATAGAGGAATGTTAGACATCACAGCTTTTCTATTTTTTCTAAAATAAATTCTGTTGTATTTTTTTTAAAAAACTGGTTATTTAAACCCAAAGTGGCTACAAATCAGCTCCTAAACTGTCACTGACATTAGCATCTAGATTTTGTAGTTTTTACATATCTTTTAAATATTTATTTACTAAAAAAAGATTGCATTAATGCATGATACAAAATTGATAAATTTTTCTTTAAATTGGAATGCAGTTTAAAATAACTGAATTTTCCAATTTCAGCTACTGAATTTGACAAGGATACAAACTGGAAAATGGAACTGGTATCATCTAATTACTTTAAGTTCTTTGATTTATGGTAGTTGGTAATAATCTCTGTGTGGCATTATGTAGATCACTTTGTTAATGTTAATATTTATTACTATGCTGTTTAACCTTTAAAAGAATGAATATTATGACGGAATTCAGTTCTTTCAAATGATTTAAGTGTTTTCATATATGTTTTCATTTTAAAAATAGATCTTTGGCAGTTGGCTTTTGATTATCTAAACATTGGCATTCTTATATTTCACTTGTTATATTATAATTGATGTGGATATTACAATTCCAATAACTGCATATCACAGTTTTAAGTTTCATCATTCCATTTTAAAACAGTGGCATACTTGGCTATAGATAAAAATTAACTTTACATTTAAACATATCTTTAATTGTCGGCCATGTTACCTATTTATATTGTGTATACAATTATAAACCTTCCCACATATTATATGAGATAAAATGGTATTTGTAAGATTTTAGGACTGACAACATCCAACCCTAATATTATTAGTGTGCCTCTGAGGTTATACTGTTAAAGATTTAAAGTAGTATTATTTTCCAATGAGCTCTTCTGCCAGTTGCCACATATTTTGAAAAGATCTACTTAAATCTTTTTTGCTAAGCATAATAGATAAATGGTCTTATTTAAAAAAACCTTTTTTATAGGAACCAATTCTGGTGATCTCCAGAGATTTTCCTTGCTTAATTCTTTGTTGTTAGATTCTGGCCAATAAAAGTTGCTATTACTCATATTAGGAAATTCCTTTAACAGTTTAAATCAAGTGGGCCCTTAAGGAGAGAGGAAATGGATAGTGGTAACCAGTTGCTGAATGTAATCAAGTACTTTATATAAGAAACCCATCCAATAATCTGTCCTTACTCTGCTTTTCATTTCTCCATGTAAGACAGATTTATTTATTTTAGAGATTATGGTTTGAACTACCACTTTCAACTTCTTGAGACCCTCCCCAGTGGTTAACTTGCTTATCTCCTACAACCTGGCATGTTCCAAATCAAACCTTTCTCAGTTTTATTTTTCTAGATATAGTGACAATAATCGTAGTGACAGAGTGACGGTACCAGTTCCATTTTGCCTCCAATTCAGTTGATTAAATATTTTTCTCTTTATTTTTTATTTTATAATTGATATCTGGAATAATCAGCAGCTCTTTTCTCATTTATTTTCTCATATTTTTATTCCAGGATTTGCCTCTGAAGCAGGGAGTGTCTGCATTAAAAATGACCTGTAGTTCTCTGCTTCATAGGTTAGAGACTTATTTTAATATTTTGTGGCTAAGCACAGTCCCACTTTTCAAATTCTGTAATAAATTATTTAATTGGCATTGAATGTGGACCACAAGCATATATTTTATACTGGGGTTTTCTTTATTATTTTAAATGATTAAAATTCAACCGAACATCCAGCTGAGGCAATAAAAGCTTTATTCTTGCTTTACAGCTTAAAACATTAAATTAGATTTTTTAAAAAATCAATTATAGCACAAGTAAAATAATTCTATTTGGGCATTTAAAAAAATGCATTTCTTAGGCCTTCTATTGCTTGAAGCATTGATATTCTAAAACTTAACCAAATTCCAACTATTCATTTTGGGGAAAAACAATCAGTTCACAAATCACATTTTCAATGGGACTGCTAGCCAGCATAGGTGAAAACATGTATAGTGTATTTACTCTTAAATTGTACACTGCAGATGCTTCTTCAGCTCCCTCCTCTTCCTCCATGGGCGGTGCTTGCAGCTCCTTTACCACCTCTTCCAGCCCTACCATTTATTCTACCTCAGTCACCGACAGCAAGGCTATGCAAGTGGAGAGCTGCTCCTCAGCCTTGGGGGTAAGTAACAGAGGGGTAAGTGAAAAGCAGTTAACCAGTAACACAGTCCAGCAGCATCCATCAACACCGAAGAGGCACACAGTCTTGTACATCTCACCACCACCTGAGGACTTGCTGGATAACAGTCGGATGTCCTGCCAGGATGAGGGGTGTGGATTGGAATCTGAGCAGAGCTGCAGTATGTGGATGGAGGATTCCCCCTCCAACTTCAGTAACATGAGCACCAGTTCCTACAATGATAATACTGAGGTACCTCGTAAATCACGAAAACGAAATCCAAAGCAGAGGCCGGGGGTCAAACGACGAGATTGTGAAGAATCTAATATGGATATATTTGATGCCGACAGTGCCAAAGCACCTCATTATGTGCTTTCTCAGCTTACCACGGACAACAAAGGCAACTCAAAAGCAGGAAATGGGTTGGTATTCACATTTTTTTTAAAGTTCTATCACAATTATGCAAAACAACAACAACAAAATCATTCCCCACTTTTCTTAATTGCTTAACTCAAGTATGCATCTAAAGCAAAGATACTAATTTATCATTGAAATACCTGAAAATTTTAACTTAAAATTACCAAGTTTCACTAGAGAAAAAATAAAATACCAAAAGATTTTAGCAATAGTTATCTTATTATGGATGTGATTAAGTAGTATAAAATAAAATAATGTTTTGAAATAACTTAAATTTCAAATAGATTTATATTTTAAAAGGATTTACGGATATTTTTACTCATACAAATAACTAGCATGTAATGGCTGTAGCTGAAACAACTCAAAACATTCACAAAGGATTTGTTTTTCTTTTCACTTTGTCTCTCCATATGGTTCAGTCTGTTTTCATTTTTGTGAGGGTTTTAGAATTTATTTTTCTTTTATTTCATAAAAATAAGAAAAACTGATGGAGGCTTGATTTCCATCATTTAGATTTATGTATTTATTTTAAGCTGTTTTGTCTACAGGGTGCTGATCTGGGATTTGTCGTTCGATTTATTCCATCACCGTTCACTCCCTCTGTGCCCTCCTCCCCACCCACAGTGCTGCCCCACCACCCCATAGTCACAGTGCTGCCCCACCACCCCACAATCACAGTGCTGCCCCCACCACCCCACAATCACAGTGCTGCCTCCACCACCCCACAATCACAGTGCTGTCCGTGTCCATGAGTTCTCTGTTTTTCTCTTTTTTGCTCAACCTCCCCTCTCCCCCCGCAACATCCCCCTCCCACTGGAGCTGTCTGGAATTTAATGAATAAATTGAACTACCAAGCAAAATAGAGACAGACTCATATATCGAGAGCAGGCAGACAGCTCTGATTTAGGATTTTAAAAACTACATCATGAAATTTTTTCTATGATTCTGGTTTATGTATTTGAAGGATGATAGAATGGAATCATAGTACATGTTTGAGTTTACATTGATTTCTGCCAGTTCACAACACTCTCCAAATATATTTCTGTAACTATATTACAGAATATTCACTGCTATATAGTGCAGAATACTATGACTTATTTTTAACTTTTAAATTCCTTGAATACTTTTATTGTAATATTTAATTGCTAGACTTTTTAGAGTTTCCTATAGTGTGTTCAACATAGTTTGATAAAAATTAACACATTGGATTTTGAGAGATATTTTTTGGGAAACAGGGTGTGGTCCTTTAGTTGCTCTAGGATCTATAATTTCAGGTTGTCACAAAAGTGATGGAGAAGCTTTTGATTGATTTACTATTTGATGACATCACTGATGTCTTTTAAGTTAAAAATCTAAATGAGTAGTACCAGAGTATTTTTAATGTATATTAAACTTGTCCTTAAATAGTCTCTCAGTACATTTTGAAAGTAAAACCATTTAAGCAATAATTACTCTCTGCTACTTGCTTCTCTACTCTTATATAAACTTTTTTGAGTGATGCAGTTAAGTGAAAAATGCACTTTAACTATTTTTTATTTTTAGAAAGTCCAGATTAGGAAATTATTTAAAAGAAAATAAGTATACCCTTTCTTAAAATGTTGTCACTAGCAGATTCAAGAATTCTAGGACGTATTTGTAGAACTATTACCTTTGTAATAATGTTCTGAAAACATAGCAGCACAGAACTAAAAGGCTCATGCACAACTATCATTAAATACAGATAGGTGTTTATTTGGGTTTCAGTAGAGAGGGGTTTTTTTTTTTTAAGTTCCAGGAGAGAGATTTTTTATTTATTATAAATAAATATTAAAGTTTCAAATGAAAATAAAAAAATTTTTGACTTAAGAGTTAGTCAACACACTTGGTTTGTAGTTGCTATTAAAGAGATAACTTAGAACAAGCATGTCAAACTCAAAGGCTAATAACATGGGCCAAATATACAAGGTTTAAGTTTACATGGGCCACAAAAAAATAAAAGCTTCAGTTTTCATAGAAATGTAGGTTTATTTTGATAGAGACATGCTGAATACAAAAGGCTGAAATAAATGAATAATCGTTAACATAAAATAATAGAATATTTTAATAAAAATTAATATTTTTTCTTGAACATTAACTTACCAGACACTGAATAATGCGCAAATTAATAAGCATAACGCAAATAAACCTATTTTTCTTGTTCTCTGAAAGCAAAATATTTCCTGTTGTGCACACCAGTCCAAGACTAATGACGTGGCCATTGGCTGCTAAAATATTAGCTGTTAGTATTAGTGGAGAGAAATGGTGCACCTGTGCATAAGGTTCGTAAGGGAAATGAATGCAACACGATTATAGTAATCAGTCATTGGCAAACGTTGTAGTTCATTATTAACAATTATGTATAACAGGATGTTGTAAAAATTAAGTTATGACATTTTTATTAAAATGTTTTTTTACATACCGTTATATTGAATGGGCCGCAAAAATATTAGTTGTGGGCCACATGTGGCCTGAGGGCCACGAGTTTGACATGCTTGACTTAGAACCTCCTTTTAGCTGCTAGAACGGATACTGCCCCATTCATAAGTTGCTTATTAAAGCGAATTAGATCTTGAAAAAATAAACATGAAAGAGATATCTTGAGGTATATCTTTTCTGCTTCTGCTTTTGTATGACAGATATATCTTAGAAATGATTTGAGGTTACTCAGGGAAAGTATAACAACATTTGTCAAGACAAAATCTCTCATGAAATAATTAATGAAACAGAAACTCATCAAGCAGGAAAAGCAATGTCCAGCTTCTTAGGTAGTAAAAAGTATTTAACTCTGGCATATGGAAATGATGGAAGAAGTTTAAATTTTGAATTATTAAGAACTATATCAAGAAAAGGAAAAAACCATATGTAAATATAGAGACAGTTATTCTTCAATAAGAAAAATGTTAGGAACATGAAACATACTTAGAAATGTTTTGAGAGATAAGTGTAAAGCCTTAAAGCTAATATTTCATAAACTTACAACTTACATAATGCTAAATTACAGAAAAAGTACTCTCAAATATGTTCTGTACCACAGTTCATTGATCTTGAAGATGAAAATAGCATTTTTATATGATTAAAATGTTATATAAGTTATGCCATGGCTCAGTGGTTAGAAATGTCAGCCTGGCCACTAAAGGGTCTCGGTTGGTTTTGATTCCTGTTCACGGACACATACCTGGGTTGCAGGTTCAATCTCAACCTGGCCCTGGTCAGGAGGCATGTGGGAGGCAACCAATCAGTATGTCTCTCTCATATCAATGTCTCTCTTTCCCCCTCTTTTTCCATCCCTCTCTCCCTTCCACTCTCTGTAAAAAAATCAATGGAAAAAATATCCTCGGGTGAGGATTAACCAAGAAAGAAAGCTTATGTAATAGAGTTTATTAAAAAAACAAAACAGTTTTTAAAAAATATTACTCAGTATTTAACCATTCCTAGTCATATCATTTTTAAATTCTAAATTTCCTGAAACTCAGTAGCCCTATATTTATTCTAGGTAGTCCTAGAAATTAAGATATGATGTTATCTTTATGTGAAACCTGTTTTGGGCATTTTATAATGAAAATTAACTTTTGTGACATAGACAACCAGAAGACTATGTAGAACAAATGAATTAGAATGTCATTTTAAGACTTCTGAATAGAATATGTCAAGAGAGTGGATTTTATTTTTAGATGCCATTTAGAAGTAAAAATCATTCAATTAAACTGATACTTTCTTGTTTTTTCTTAAGCCATCTTGCCTTAAAAATTAGTAATTTGAGTGACTAATAATTAGTTGTTGTTTTCCATAGTTTTATGTCTAGAAATCTAAATATATATGTATTCTATTTTTACATTTAAACCTAGGGATAGTTTTAAGAGCTTTTAAAAGTATCATTTCATAAATTGTTTAATTACATGTGCTATGTTTCTTTAAACCCTATTGTGTATACTTTGTCAACTCACTCAATAGTCTTCATTCCAGTATGAAATATTTTGTTTTACTGAAATAGTAAAACTCATTATCAACTATTCTCATAAATATTAGCTTCACTAGCATAAGTAAATATAAAACCATATCTTGCCAAATTAGGTGATATGCTAAATTTTCTTTATATCAAATTAAAGTATGCCCTTTTCTACTATAAAATTAATAGATGTTATTTGAGAACTGCAGAAATAGAAGAAAATAAATAACGTATAGTCTAGTTATTCAGTTCAACTATTAGAATTTTGGTGTGTTTCCTTTTAGTCCTTTTCAATGCATATTTGGGAGATTTTTTTTCTATTAGATTGTAAGTGAATATTTTTGCTTACAAAATGATTAAACAATATTATTATAAAATTTTATAAGTAAGGGATTCCACATTACATTCAGAGCAAATGTTTGCATTTCAACTCAGAACGATGAAAAGAAAAATAGGATTTATTGCCCATTGTTCCAACCTCAACCTAGTACTTTGTTCATAGGATTAATTCTTCCAGGGCCTTTTAAATGACTCAGTTAATCTTTGACTTATTATGTCAAACTTACTGGCATGCCTTAGCCACTTACTATTATAGAAGCTCCACTTCCTCTGCTTTCCTTTCTTTGTCTCTTTCTTCTTCCTATTTGTTTGTATAAGTTATAAACAAACTTTTTTTTTTCAGCACCTACTCTTTAAGGAATTGTACAAGATTCAGGGAATATGAAAATGATTCAACACTACTTGTCCACAAAACTCCTTCTTCTTATCCAGTCAGTCTTATTACATCCCTTTGTATCCCTTCTTTCCTTCATTTTTCTGTCCCTTTCTTAGTCATAGTTTGTACTGTGAATGGAACCAGGACTGGTTTTGTTATTGACAATTTGAGGCAACAACTTGGTTAAAGATGGAGGGGTAAACCTTACAGCCAGTTTACGGCTGCTTAACCACCATGGCTCCTTTATGTTTGAAGTCATAATATTCCGCCTGGAGCCTATTTGTTTTAGGGGAAATGTTGTCCATAATCATCTCTTGGCTTCTCTGTTATCAATGTGAGTATAAACTTAGGCCTGAGAAGGTCCTGTAGAAAGCATTATAGGCCCTGACTATTTTTAAAAGTGCATGGATAATTTCAACCTTTTACTTCTTAAAATTTATCTTTGTTGTTGAAAATACTACAAATGCCCCCCCTTTTCCCAATTGACCCCCTTCACCTCCAACCTATTTTAAAACTAACAATATTGTTTTCTATTTATTTTTATGACATATTTGTAGTGCTTCACATTAAATGTGCCTACCTAAAGTGCTAACCACCATTTGAAATATTTTTCTTTGAGTCTATATTCCACATAGAAAATGAATGATAAACAAAATAAACATTAGAAACACAATTTAAAAAAATAAGTTAGCTCTGTCAGGTCTGCTCAGTAGTTAGAGCATTGGCCCTCTCACCAAAAGCAGGGGTTCAATTCCTGGTCAAGGGCACATACTTGGGTTGCAGGTTCGATCCCCAGCCCTATTAGGGTGCATGTGGGAGGTAATCAGTCATTTGTCTCTCTCACAGCAATGTTTCTCTCCCTCCGTCCCTCTCTCCTTGTCCTCCCTTTCTCCCTGTTTCCTTATCCTCCCTTCCTCCTCCTTTCCTTTTCCTCCCTTCCTCCCTCTTTCCCTTTCCTCTTTCCCTCCCTTCTACTCTCTCTAAAAATCAGTAGAAAAAATATTCTTAGGTGAAGATTAACAAAAATAATAAATATACATTAGATTGCTTATTGGTAAAGCCCAGATTATAAAATTTTTATGCGCTAAGAGCTTTAATAATTTTATCACAAAAAATATACTCTAAAAATTATACTTCTGGGAAAGATTACTTAGAATAAAGTTAATCTCCAATAAAAACTTAATCACTGATTTTTTAATTTATAATTTTCTCAGTTTTATGTTGTGAGAAAGATATCCAAAAGAATATTTTACATGTACTTTCAGGTTTTCTTTAAGGCCAATTGTCTGCTTGTTTCTTTTTTGCTACCCCCACTTTTTTTTTTTTGCTTTGCAAGTCTGATTAGAAAATAATGGTATAGTTAAATCTCATAGTTTTATATAACACTCACATATATGTATATGTCATTTAAAAATTTTATTTTGACTGAAGTACAATGTGAAAGGTTATAAGTGACATTAGCTATATTCTTTTCTGTTATTCCTAGTTTATTGCATTCAGTCTTCCCTCTTCCTACCACATATATGCATTCTTTGTCTTGCCCTGTCCAAACTTTCTTTTATTTTTGCATCATTAATTAAATTTTATTACTAAATTTTAAAATATACTTTGTTATGGAATGTATCTTCCCCTAGGCTATATTTTATTTTGTCATTAAGATAGTCAGTTGTTTTTAATGTTACTGCCTATTCTGTTTCCTCCTTTATCTTACATGACTTTTGTAAAAACAAAACAAAACACTTTTTGATGCTTTTTCCACATTGTGCTTTGACTTCTCAGAACATTGGAAAACCAAAAAGGAACTGGAGTAAAGAAAAGCCCTATGTTGAGTGGACAGTATCCTGTTAAAAGTGAGGGAAAAGAGCTGAAGATACTTATACAACCTGAGACCCAGCATAGAGCTCGGTACCTGACTGAAGGTAGCCGTGGCTCAGTCAAGGATAGAACACAGCAAGGCTTTCCTACAGTAAAGGTACTTTTTTATTTAGCAATATGTGAAGAATTTTCTCACGCTTCATTTATTTTGTTTTTAACCAGCAAAATCTGCCTGAAATAGAAGGATAGGCTTGTTAACTATATATAATAGAATTAAAGTAAAAGTCTGACTGAACCCTGAGGTAAATATTGTTACTTTGATGTCATTTGAATTTTAGTTTAAATGGAAGGAAATGATAATGTGTTCTGATAAGAATATCTGGAAATCATGAATTTTCTTCCTCTTATTTTTGATATTAGCAGCAACCATAATAGATTCTTCCAAAGCTTTATATTTTTAAGAAGAAATTTTAAAGTGAATTCAAATAAATATTTCAGAAATTAATATGAATTTTAAAAATAAGGGTTTTGAAATGGCTAATGTAATCAGGACTATTCGACTCTGGAAAGGATCAGTTGATAGGTAACATAAGTCTTCAGTTTAAGAACTAGGATATCAACTGAGTCTTCATCTTTTCAGAACTTAGACTAATTACTAAAGGGGACTCAAATTTTAGCACCTAGACTACCTTGTTACAAAGAATATTGCTCTTTGAAGACAAACCAAAAAAATTGGGTAGGGGATGTTTAACACGTGTTCTAGCTCCTTGCAAAATACCAAACCGGTTGGAATATTGTCTAGTCACATGGTAGATTCTTGATAAATACAGTTTGTGTAAATGTGTTAGTTGAATAATAGTTAGTTGGATGCCTTTCGTTTTATACTTGAATGAAATAATGGTAGAAACTTGGAATCAGGAAACTTATTGTCTGTTAAATAGTCACATGTACAATATCATTCCTGCCCCTCTACTACTCACTACATCAAGCATGTTGTCAAACTCAAAGGCTAACATGGGCCAAATAAATAAGATTTAAGTTTATGTGGGCTACAAAAAAAACCAAAAACTTTAATTTTCATAGAAACGTAGGTTTATTTCGGTAAGAGACATGCTGAATACAAAGGGCTGAAATAAATGAGTAATCATTAATGCTACATAATAAAAGGCGAATGTGCAAATTGACCAAACTACAGAATGACCAGTCGCCATGATGTACACTGACCACCAGGGGGCAGATGCTCAACACAGGAGCTGGCCCTGGTGGTCAGGGTACTCCCACGGGGAATGCCGCTTAGCCAGAAGCTGGGCTTATAGCTGGCGAGTGTAGCAGTGGTGGTGGGAGCCTCTCCCAAGTTCACTGTAGCGCTAGGATGTCCAACTAATGGCTTAGGTCTGCTCTCCATGGGGAGCAGACCTAAGCCATCAGTCAGACATCCCCAAGAGCTCTTGGACTGTGAGAGGGCACAGGCAGAGATGAGGGACACCCCCTCCCCGAGTGCACAAATTTTGTGCACCAGGCCTCTAGTATAAAATAATAGAACAAAATTTTTGCTTGAACATTAACTTACCAGACACTGAATAACTGCACAAATTAATAAGCGTAACACAAATAAACCTATTTGTTTTGTTCTCCAAAAGCGAAATGTTTCCTGTTGCACACACCAAACAAGTCAGTCCAAGACTAAGGACATGGCATTTGGCTGCCAAAATATTCACTGCTGGTATTAGTGGAGAGAAATGGTGTACTTGTGCATAAGGCGCATAAGGGAAATGAATGCAACATGAGTATAATAATCAGTCATTAGTGAACATTATAGTTCGTTATTAATAATTATGTATAACAGGTTATTGTAAAAATTAAGTTACGAAATTTTTATTAAAATGTTTTTTACATACTGTAATATTGACTGGGCCACAAAAATATTCATTGTGGGCTGCGAATTTGACATGCTTGTACTACATCAACCAATCCTCAGTCCCCTAAACTCAAAACAAGTAACAGGCAAATGAGAATTTAAACTTAAGATTTTCTGCAGAAACTTAGTCAGCTCTCCTTTATGAAAATATTTAACCTTTCCTTTTCTTGAGGATTTAAATTATGTCTTTATTATAACCCAGTTATAAGTATAAGACTTGGTACTAAATGCTTAATTTTGCAATTAGATTATTTAAAGGCTAATTACTGTTTATGCTCCATGTTATCTCACTCCAGCTGGAAGGCCATAATGAGCCAGTAGTGTTGCAAGTGTTTGTGGGTAATGACTCTGGTCGAGTGAAACCACATGGATTTTATCAGGCCTGCAGAGTAACTGGGCGAAATACAACTCCCTGCAAAGAAGTGGACATTGAAGGCACTACTGTTATAGAAGTTGGCCTTGATCCAAATAACAACATGACACTAGCGTAAGTACTTAGTAAAAATTTTTTCATTCTCTCTATACATTGTAGGTAAGAACATTTTTTAATTTCTACAAGATTTTGAGTATTTTATTAAAATGTTTATAAAAGTAGATTATTAAAGAATGGTAGTGGGTTAAAATCAACTCTTACTCTTTGCTGGAGAATTTCTGTCATGAAAGTCAAGGAAATAAAAGCCAAGTGGAGGAGAAACCAAAATAGCAGCATAGGTAAACACCTGAAATTGCTGCCTCACACAACCAGTTCAAAAATACAACGA